>JAMWYP010000461.1:0-220369 GCA_025563575.1 Acacia pycnantha
GCCCGTTATCGAGAGCCGGTAGCCTTGCGGGAAGTAGACGTACGAGAGGTCCGAGCATTGGGAAATGCTTTCTGAGAAGGTCCTGGTTTGACCCAATCTTTTCTCGCCGCACCACAAATATGCGGAGAGGCGGCCACGGAGCCGAAGCGTGCCAGAACAGGCCCGCGATGAAGCTCTGAAGCAATGGCAAATCGCTGAGCGAGTTCCGGGCTCGTGAGGTTCAGGCTGGAGAAAGTGGAGTTTCAACTAAAAGAGGCAGGGGCTCTTGGCGGACTCCAATGTAATAATTGAAGGCTTTAAGGCGGCTCGAAGCTAGAAGCGAAGAGGCGGTTGAAAGCCATGGCAGTGAGAAGGACGGGTTGAGGCCAGAAGTGGACAGGATCAAGCCCAGGGGAGGCGTCCTCAACACGGTCTGTAAGAGGAGATAACCCATTTGCGGGGAGTTGCTCTTGGGTTCAGTGGTGGGCGTTTGAGAATTCCCTTGCCCGGATCAGGGCTTTGAACCGGGGATCGAGCTTCACCTCTGAGGGCATCATTTCCGGTCTTATGTGGTGGCGGGCGCTTGTCCCCTATGTGGAACCTCCTGCGCGTTAAGAGACCCGGATAGATGGCGATGCGGCCGTCTTTGGAGGCTGAGCGGGGGTGAGGAGTCTCGGCCGCGCCCGAGCACATGGATTGATTTCCCTCTTTTTCTTTCTCTTTTTAATTTGTATAATCTATCAGGTTGTTTTACCGGCGATGACTTTATTGAGCAGTTGGCCAATATGGCCACTTTTGGCTACGATTAACAATAGATGGTAATTTAGCAACCATAATGCATCGTATAAGAATATAACTTTACCGGATTATCGCGGTCGACGGCAAGGTCATATGAAGATAGCGAGTCTGCGAACGCGCTTTTGGTCATAAGACCATAATGTTTTAAAGAGTTGCTAGTGTTTGCCTTTGTTTTATAAAATTCTGGTATAATGTAGGATTCATCCAAAGGTAAATGAAAATTGCCACTCTTAGGGTTCGGTTTTGTCCAGATAGCGTCCAGGCATTTTGACTAGATCGGGGTCGGCATGACATTTTCTATTGATACCCGGAGTAAATTAGCGTGTACGGCTGCGATAGCTATCCGGACGTGTTTTCTTGGTGAAAAGCTAATAACAATTGAATCTTGAAAAAGACAATGTTTGGAATTCAATAAATACCCTCGAACGAGAGTTTCATTCATATTCGACAAAGCAATTGTTGCGAAGGGAAAAGCCCCAGCCGAGTGGAATCTTCTTGGTCTAACCTTCTTGTTATAACGCCCCGCGATCAGTGCTTCATTGCAATATCCAGACAATGGGAGGTGACCGGGCCTCGTCGGCGGATCCGGCTCGGCTAACGCCTCGCTATTGGCTATTTCGCCTTGTGATAAAATGCTCTTCCTGCGCCAAGACATCATCCCTATTTCCACAGGAATCATAGATTCACAGCAGTAGGCGATCATAAGGAGTTTCTTGGGTGGATGTACGGCTTGTTGTTCGATTTCCCCGAAAGGACAAAAGGTAGTTGATCGGCCCAAGAGGTGTCAGCCTCCAACATACGTTTCTTCAAACCATCAAGGATGACCTTATTGGCGGCCTCGGCTTGCCGTTGAATTTGCGGGTGTTCCAGGGAAGCAAAGTGATCTTGTATTAAGTATTCATAAATCAAATCACGAAATCCGACTCCAGTGAGGCGGGATTCCGTTGTACATTACTATCTCCGTTGGTGCTCCGACCGCGTAATTATATTAACTTCAACAAATCGGCTGCACGGCCAGGAGATCGTTGTGAGAGGTTCGGCCTCGATCCACTTGGTGAAGTAGCTCTACCGCCACGATTAGCCATCGCGATTGCCCAGTCTTTGTCTTGAATGGCCCCGAATGTCCATGCCCCATTTGTAAAATGGCCGGGGCGTGATGGAATGCAGCTCGAGTGGGGCGCCCAAATAACTCTGGCATGTTTCGACAACTATCGCATTGTCTTACAAGGGTCTTTGAATCCGCTCCAACGTCGGCCGGTAATAGCTTTGCTCGAAGGGCTTTTCGGGCGGCGCCTTAGCCCCCATATGCGGACCCATGGCCCCTCCATGAATCTCGGCCGGGACATACCCCGCTTCATTTGGGTTCAAACACCTTAGCATGGGAGAATGTAATCCTTTTCGGTAAAGTTGATCCTCCGCCATTGTGTACTTGGCCGCGTCACGAATCAACATTTTTGCTTCCATTGCATCGTGCAGGATGAGTCCCCGTTCAAGGTAGTCTCCCATCGGCTTTTTCGGTCAGGTTCGGCGAAATAGCCATCATGCATCTAGGGATCTTCGAGATTTCTGGGACAACCGTGCGATGACAACCGGCTGCTTAGTGCTTGCCAATTTTGATAAAATGTCGGCTCTTGCGTTTTCTCCTCGGGAATGTGAGTAACGGTTGCTTCATCGAAGGCCGACATCAAGTCCTTAGCCTTTAGGAGATACTTGGCCATTAGCGGGCCTTTAGCACGATACGTACCCTCGATCCGAGCCGCCACAGGCGGGAGTCGGTGAAAACCTTAACTCTTGTGGCCTCATTTTCCTTGGCTTGAAGAAGCCATTTATCAAGGCCTCGTATTGCTTGATTGTTCGAAGTTGGGAAGTTGAGATGCAACGAATGCTCAAGTGTAACCCCCTACGGACTCTCGATAATGACTCAGGCTCCGCTTCCTTTCGTGTTCGACGATCAGTCGACATACGCCTTCCGTTCGCCTGCCGGTGTCTCGTCGGACTTAGAAGCGGGGTGAGCTCTCGATGAAGTCGGCCAACGCACGTGACTTGATTGCATGGCGAGCTTCGGTAGGTGATGTCGAACTCGGAGGTTCTATCGCCCAGATTCATCCTCCCGCTAGGTCCAGGCTTATGTAAGACTTGTCGAATTGGGCGGCTTGTTCTAACAACGATATGGTGACCACGGAAATAAGGTCTTAGCAGACGGGCGCAATAAGCGGGCGAATGCCACTTTTCTAGCTTACGGTATCGGATCTCGGCATTACTGGCGGGGTTACGCCGACAAAATACGGGGAATTTGTCAGTGTTCCGCCTCTCTTACTAAGGCCGCGGCGCCCCCCCCAGTGCCGCTCGACAAGTAAAGGAAAAGACTCTCGCCGGGTGAGGTTTTGAGAGGGGTTTGGAGGATTGGCCGGACATTGCTTTATGTCTTCAAATGCGTCATCGCACTTTGAATTCCATTCCTGCGATGCCTCCTTCTTTAAGAGCCTGAACATGGGTAAAGCCTTCTCCGTGATTTTGGCAAAAACCTAGTTAGGGCGGCCAATCTTAGGTTAGCTTGTTGGACTTCTTTCTCATTACTCGGAGCCTTCGTCTCCATGGCGCCCTACATTTGTCAGGGTTGGCCTCAATGCCCCTAGGTTAGTCGGCATGAAACCCGGGAACTTCCCGGGGCGGGGACGCCAAGGCACATTTGGCGGGTTCGATCGGATTCGGTAGGTTACGAGTTTGGCAAATGTGGGGCTCGGGTCTTGTATATGGCGTTCTTTGGTCAGGGTTTTGGCGATCATGTCATCTATATACACTTCCACACTGCGGCCGCTCACAGTGCGCAGACCTTATTCATCATCCTTTGATATGTAGCTCCCGCGTTCTTCAATCCGAAAGGCATGACATTGTAGCAATAGTTAGCTCTTTCGGTAATGAAGGCTTTTTCCCGATCCCCTGGGTACATGGCTACGTCGATTATATCAGGAGTATGCGTCCATAAAGGATAGGAGTTTGGAATCTGAGGCGTTGTCGACCCGGTTGGTCGATGTTTGGCAGTGGGTAGGAGTCCTTCGGGCATACCTTGTTCAAGTTCTTGAATAATGTACACACTCTCCACTTCCCGTTTGGCTTTTACCATCACCACATTTGATAACCGGGTTGTATCTTGTATTTCCGAATAAATCCGGCTTCAAGCAATTCTTGGATGTGAATTTCAGTAGCTTTCCTTTTAAAGTCAGTGGTTCCTCTTTCTGTGGCGACAGGGGATTGAGCCCGGATAGACTTCTAGCTTGTGACAACAAAATTTTGGGTCTATTCGGTGCACCGAGATGAATCCCGGGCGAAGACATCCCTGTTTTCCTTGGGAAATCCTCCAGACTACTTAAGTTCGGGAGATAGGTGTTTGCCAATCTTAGTGGTGCGGAGAGGTCTCCGCTCCAGGATCTTCCCGGGTCTCTGCCGGTTACGGGCGAACCTCGTCGCCTCTCGGATGTCTAATTCCACGGTATTAACTTCTTCGTCGGGGAGAATCCCGTCCAGAGCAGTCCGGATAGGCGATTCTTTGGGGCTGCGATGAAGATCCGCCTCCCCAGTTCCGACGGTTTCAAAATAGCATTTGTCGAGACTCTCTTTTGATCCCCGATTCACAGTGACCACGGTTCCTTGGTTACTATCGCCTTGAGCTTTTGATGCTTTGTAGACACCCGGCATGTCCCCCTTGTGAATGGTTGGCCTTCCCAATATTATGTTATAAGGTGAAACGAACTCGGCCCTATGAACCGCACTCTTTCGGACTTAAAGGCGTCTTTGACTCCAAGGGTGAACCTGAGGTCGATAAACCCCTTCGGACGAGATTGTTCTCCATTAAACCCGATGAGGGTTGTCTTGCAAGGCTTTAAGTCGTCCCGGTCCAGGGCTCATTCTTTTGAACGCTTCCCGGCTTAGTATGTCGGCCGAGCTACTGCATCCACAAATATCCGCTTGACTCGGCGGTTGGCGGCGTTAGGTCGGGCATCACTAGCCCGTCTTGATGGCGGGGACAACGTCCTTGAGGTCGTCTCTTGTGAAAAACAAAGGCGGTCGTGCTACCTCGGTGTGATGTTCCTTGAATTTTGGTCGGTCACGACGGACGGGACTTCTCGAAGGTATTTCCTTCGGCTTATAGTATCTCCGCCTCAGCCCA
The DNA here is from genome assembly GCA_025563575.1 of Acacia pycnantha. Classification (NCBI taxonomy): domain Eukaryota; kingdom Viridiplantae; phylum Streptophyta; class Magnoliopsida; order Fabales; family Fabaceae; genus Acacia; species Acacia pycnantha. The sequence goes on from JAMWYP010000461.1 coordinate 4,946, forward strand.
TTGCTCCGTGATTACGTTACGGTCAATCAAGCGAAATTCGTCATCGGCTTGAGGCCTTTCGTTTATCTTCTGCTTTTGAACTTTCGAGGGGGTCCTCTTTGCGGTTCTTGGTCTTTCGTTTCCCACTTTTCCTTGATGCTCTATGACATCTTTGTTGAAGTTTGCCTTCCGAACAAATCGTTCGATTGCATCCGGGCTCGTAACATTCATCGGTTGTATGACCTCGACCATCATGGAGCGAGCAATATTTAGGCGGTTACAATCCGGATCTTCGGTAGGACGGACGAGGCCGATCGACCTTCTTCATCTCGGTCGTTGATACCTCCTTCCAAACTTGAGATCGAGGCTTAGTCGGGCCGAATATTTCTCGTACTTGCTCCGTGATCAAATTTGCCACCTCGGCTCTTGTTTTCATTCCCTTCTCGGGAATCCCTATTCTGTTGTCGAGAGAAGTCTCGACCCGGGAGGGGAGGTTCTATCTTGATCCCGCCTCGGGTGGGATTGTTCGCCATTCGCATCTGCTCCGACGTCCAAGTACTTCTTTGAACGGGAGATGAAGTCGTTGAGATTCTTTGCAGCTCCTTTAAAAAGATTACGCCGAGGCGGGACTCTTTATCGAGCCGTCCACCAATAAGTGAACGTGTACGTCTTCGTTAAGTCCGCGTGCTGTGCGATCTGCGCATGATTGAGCGGTCCGAGGTAACTTTGGAGCGGCTCTCCGTACATTGTCGATTTTGGAGAGAGAATCGGGATTTTGGTTGCCGGTTGCTAGTCGCGAAGTGCAACTCAAAGGCCTGGCCAGTCTTCAAAGTTGTGGATCGACCCAAAGGGAAGAGTGTGAAGCCATTTCAACGGCCCCTTTAACGTCGCGCGCGAAGATCAGGGGCACGATTGGTTCCTTGAGACCTCTAACCGACATGTGAACGTCAAAGTCTTCTAAATGAGTCGTCCGGGTCTTGTGTGCCATCATACTTTGTCAACTCGCCCAAATTCGGCTTCTCGGGAATCGGGCGTTCTTGGATCTCCTTCGAGAAAAAGCTATTGTGCATTTGGTCGACATATCTCCGTCGTGGAAACCACTTGGGAATCGTCTGTCACCTCGATGGTTCCTCGCACGAGGTCGACCCTCTTCATCCGGCTTCGGTTCCTCCTATTGGCCCTCCCGCTGTCGACGGTTTCCGCCTTCGCTGTCGGTGCGATGAGCCGAGCTCTCGTCATCGTCGTCCTCTCTCCAAGTTTTATCTTCCCGAGTCCTCGCTAGAAAGGGTATGGGTCCGTCTTTTCTCCCCGCTCTTCCGCCGCCGATAGTGAAGGGTGTGGCGCTTGTCTATGTTGTTTACCCGTCTCATTATCGCAAGCATCCCGGCTTGTAGAGATCGAAAGTCTGGCTCGGCATGTGGGATGTCACGGCTCCTCCGCAGTGGAATTCGCGGTCCACGGTCTTGGTTTCGTGGAGCCAGAGGACTCCGTGTCGGACGGAGTTGTCCTTTTGATGTCGTTCATTGTTGGGAATCAATGGTTCTTACAGTGAGAAAGCCGATCTTCTCCTTCTTGATGGTCTCCATCGTGCGGTTAATCTAGCGGCTCATTACGGGGTGGTTGGACGCGGTGGTTGACGGTTGTCTCCCCGCTTGATCCGCCTCCGATTGTCTTTGGCACGAAGCACGAGTGCTTATCCTCATGGTTACGGGAATAGAAATTTATTGATCCCCACGGTCGGCGCCACTGTTCTGGTGTAGAACTCTGATGTCCGGCCTATTGAAGGTCCGGTGATTTGATATAGGATCGTGTGCCCTTCCGTATGCTTATGGACAAGCGTTCGGGAGAGGGTATGATCACGTACACAAGCGGGCGTTTCGCTAAGGGTCTTGTGTGTGTGCGTGTGTTGTATGTAGATAAGTCAAGGCTTAGAATGAATGTACCAGCGCCGTCTCCTCCTCCTCTGTATATATAGAGTATACTGGTTAGTTAGTCCTTGCCGCCACACCGTACGTGTCATGTGCGTGTCCCGGGATCGTGCGCATGTCCGGGATCGTGGGTGCATGTCCAGGATCGTGGGTGCATGTCCAGGGTCGTGGGTGCATGTCCAAGGTCATGGCTGGGTCCCACGGATGGTGGGTTGCCCCCTGTACTAGCCAGTGAGATAATGGGCCTAGACTAGGTCCGTAACAGTCATAAAATATATTTTATTTTTACAATTTTATCTTTCTTGAGAGATGTGTTTAGCTGTATTTTGAATGTTATTTTAAAGAAAGGGAATATAATGAGAGGATAAAGTTGAAAAGTGAGCATTAATGCTAAAAGCAAAATAGAAAAATAATATTAATTAAATTGAAGGTGATTTATATTTTTGATCATGCATTTATTTTAAAAATACTCTATATTATGAATCGGAGGAATAACTCCTCTTAACTTATATTTAAAACACTTCTTGCGTATTTTACACCCACAAAGAAAAAGCTTAAACTTTTTAATTTTTTTTATAAAATTTAACAACTTTCTTACTTTACCTTTATTTAATATATATTATAATATTATTGTTGTGAAATTCGCGAGTTGATGCTTTAAGTTTATTTTTTCTAAGTTTCTTCTTATAAGATTGTGTCGAGTCATTTTTAAATTTATGATAGTTGTAAATAGATTTTTTACCTTATAAAATATAAAATCGTGTTAACTTACTTTTAAATTTATGCTAACTTTTTCCATTTGACCATGTTTAGTGTCTTTATATATGAATTTTATAAAAAAATTCTTTGTTGTGTACGATAATTATGAATGTTACTGGATCTAATTTCAATTATTTAGATTTAAAATATATTTAAATTAATTTTTTGTATTTTTTATATTTTAATTATTTTATTATGTATTATTAATATTTATCATATGAAAATTTTCTCCCTCACCACTATAAATAAGACTAAAGTTTTTCTTCACCCTCTGCGGAGTAAGCTTTCGGATACTATCGGCGCCTTGCGTCTTGCGTCTTGGGAACTCTCTAGCCTCGTCTCTTTGTTAGGGTATATAGTTCTGCCGATCAGTAAAGCAAAACCCCGTTCCGGCGAATTTCGAATTTCGAATCTGTTCGGTCGGGGATCGCGAAGTAGTATCAAAAGATGAAGATATTCGTGAAGACTCTCAAGGGCACCAGCTTCGAAATCGAAGTCGAGCCTGAGGCTAAGGTTTGCCTATTTCCTTTTTCTACCCGTTTTTATTCGGACCATCGGTATTATTGGTGTTTCGAATTGGGTTTCATTATAAGGTTGTCTCTGGTTGTTTGGCTAAAGCCCTGATATGGATAGATAATTAGGGTTTTTCTCTGTTTCTTTCTTTCCTTTTCTTATTTTTCTTCTCCCGCGTTGTTTCAGATTACGGTCTTGGATGTGCTAATTGTTATGAATTTGATGGTTATTTCGAATTTGGCCGGATAATATGGTTACCTTTGAAATCGTAATTGACTGACTGGCTAACTATTTAGTTCTGTCGGCTGATTCTTGCCTCGGGGTGTTACGTAATCCTATCAGCGGCCAAGTGCTGTAGATGCGCGTCTGGACTCTGCGTTGCGTTAAATCTTGCGTGGAAACTTTTGATGATATTGACTTGTGATAGTGAATAAGTGACAATTTTGGACCTTTGCTTGGTGGAATTGAAATTCATCCGTTATTGAAATCTAAAATAAATTTAATTGCTAATTATGATCATGAGTGGATGGAACGTTGTCCTTTTGCTAAACCGAACCATTATCATTCTATCACCATATGTGTCAGCTAAATTGTTAGATGGATTTTCATGTACGTCATCATACGTATATGTCGTAGAACTTTGTTTTATTATCACTGTGTATATTTAGTGGTTGAAGTGTCATGTTTATTACAGTTGACAATCACTTTGTATATTCGGTGGTTAAGGTGGCATAGTTATTGAACTTAACAATGCCAACTAGTAAGTTTTGACAATCAGTGATGTTTTTGAGTTTCACTGTTTTTGCTTTCCATAGTTGAGCAAATCTGATTCGTATAGTCTGCCTGATATTGTCACTGGGATCAACAGCCATGTGGCTGATAAGTGTGAGAATTAAAGTTGTTGTTTCAACTTAAAAGTCTTGAAGTTCGCCTTTATCTTTGAAATGTACATTTTCTGATCCCTGTGGCGGCTAATTTCTAATGGTTGAACATCTTATACAGATTTTAAGCCGTAGGAGTTATCAAAATGTGATAATTCTTGGTCATTAATTCATGTTCATAATCCTCTATTTGATAGTTCTGCAATCCTATCTTGTTCTGTACTTTCTGCTTTTATGAATTGTAAATTCATTTCATGTTATGAAATTCTAGTCAGACCGTCTAGTTCCATATGTGGAAATAGAATATTCTGCAATCTTAATATACAAGTCAATTTTTACTCAGGTTGCTGATGTGAAGAAACATATAGAAACTGTCCATGGTGAAACTTACTATCCTGCTGCACAGCAAATGCTTATTCATCAAGGGAAGGTTCTCAATGATAATACTACCTTGGAGGAAAATAAAGTAGCTGAACACAGTTTTGTTGTAATCATGCTATCCAAGGTATTTTATCTTTTGAAAACTAACTTGGATTTTGAATATTGTCAAATTATGTGTCAGAATTGTTTGTATTTATTTGGTCGGCTTAGCTTTCACTCTGGTTGCATGTGTAGTTGTTTAATATTTAAACATGAAAAACTATATATTTGTCGAGAATTGTTTGTATTTATTTAGTGAGCATATGTTTAGGGATTTCCATTCTCGGATTATCTCAATATGAGATGGATGTTGAAGAATATAATGAAATATCTAGTGATCAAGTATTATTAATGAGTTATAGGTCATTCTTCTTATCTATGTGTCTGGATTTCTGCCTCCACATTTAGTAAACCCCTTGAAATGACCCCTTCTGTTCTGAAGGTGGTGAATGCTGGCATGGGGCGTACTGATTTGAAGTGGTTTTGGATGAGGATGTAACCACATATTATCAAGGCCTCCCTACCACTTCAGTTGAATTTGGCATTGGGCCACTGGGTTTTTTTACCCCATTGTACTCTATGAATTTTAACATATCTTGACAACTCAATTCATGAAGTAAAATTTACCAGAAATCTTTTTGTTAGAATATTAGGGATTATTTAGATTAATCATTATCTTAGATTTTAGATTAGTCATTATGTTATTATTATTTGATATTTATTAGGATAAAGATATGGATATATTATATCTTATGATAATATATCTTAATCATTTAGATAAGATTAGATTCTAGGGTTAGTCCTAGGTTTGCCTATATAAAGGCCCCTATGTACTCACATTTATCTATGGAGATTAATAGAGTGTGGTTTAACACCTCTAAATTCAATATGGTATCAGAGCCAGGTTTGATTTCAGACCTTTGGTAAACTCCAGCAATTGTGCGACTTTGCTCTATTCCCTATCTCAGTAAAACTCCACCCGAGAATTAGAGTGATAAAGAGGGAGACCATCAAGCCTCCCCTCTCAAATTCTTTTCATCGCCATCAACAATTTCTATATCCTAGGAGATAGAGAAACTCCAGGAGTGAAGACGAGCGATTGGGTTCAGGCGAGAAATACAATCGGAGAGCACCGTAACAGAGAGAGACGGAAAACACAAAAACGCAGAACGATTTCAGATCTGCGTCGACGGAGCGAGCGTGTGCCCTCACCGCCACCTTAGACGGGACCAGTGAGTGCCGGTCGGCACATCCCAGCGGAACGCCGGCGATCTGCTCGGCGCGTGACCTCCACGCGCCACCACTCTCCCTGCGCGTGACACCCACGCGCCGGCGTGAACAGTAATCAAAAAAAAAAAAAAAAACCCCTTTTCTGACCAGAACAATGGACCCTCCTTTATATGGTTCAATACCACAAAATTTCAGTCCAACTAGAGTCAATCCCATAGCTCTTATGGCAAGTACGAATTCTCAATCCCAAATAGAACCACCAAACCAAACAGTACCTTTTAAGACCACAGAGATGATATCAGATTTCTCAGAAAATCATAGTATGGCCATTAACCATAGGTTTAATGGCAAAAACTATCTCCAATGGTCCCAAAGTATACTGAGGTATATTCGTGGCAAGAGAAAAGAGAAATATATTAACGGGGCAGCACCTCAGCCAACTCCTAATGACCCAAATTTTGACACATGGTTCGCTGAAAATAACCAAGTTATGACTTGGTTGTGTAACTCGATGACCGTGGAGATCAGTGAGGGCTATCTACTCGCCCACACAGCAAAGGAAATATGGGATGCAGCTCGAAGGACCTACTCCTCGCTTGATAACACCGCTGCCTTGATCCACCTAAAACAACAACTCCGTGATTTACGACAAGGTAACATGTCGGTGACTGAATATTATAATTCTTTGCTAAAACTGTGGCAGCAACAGGATCTGTTTGAAGTTCACCCTTGGGAATGCCTCAAAGATGCACAATTGCACAAGCGAATTGTGGAAGAAGGAAGGATACACGATTTCCTTTTAGGCTTAAATGACGCTTTAGAAGAAATAAGGGGTAGAATTATGGGACTGAAGCCTCTACCACAACTCTTTGATGTTGTTAACTCGGACAGTTCGAAGAAAGTAGAAAACTCTTGAACAAAAGTGGCCCAAGCCAAAATGAAAGCTCAGCTCTTGCAGTTAAGGGACCACACTGGGAACAAAAGTGCAACTACTGCAAGAAGAAGGGTCATACTAGAGAAGAATGCTGGAAACTTAATGGAAAACCTTCAAGTGGAATCTTGAATTTTCAAAGTCACATTACTCCAGCTGAACTTACGGTTGGGAATGATGATCGTTTGAGCAAAGAAGAATTCCAGGTGCTTCGCAGGATACTTGAGAAGCAGAATAAGTCAAACTCTATCCCCAGTGTGAATCTGGTACAATCAGAATTTACAAGGGAAGAGGACGATTGGGACTTCTAGAAAAAGGGACTCGAGATTCTTCTGGGCAAGTTCTGCTACTCAATATGGGACCTCTGAGACTCCAAAAATGAGTACAAGCCCAAACAAGATATGGGACCTCTGAGACTTAAAAGGAGTACAAGCCCAAACAAAATAAATAGGACCTACGAGACTAAAGAAGAGTACAAGCCAGACAAAAATAAATGGGCCGTTGAGACTCAAGAAGTACAAGCCTAAAGATTTTGAAGATTGAAGCAGGCAGAACAAAGTTTGAAGGATTTCGAGGCAAGCTGTCAATGATCAACATATACTCTCCAGCTTGAGGGGGAGTGTTAGAATATTAGGGATTATTTAGATTAATCATTATCTTAGATTTTAGATTAGTCATTATGTTATTATTATTTGATATTTATTAGGATAAAGATATGGATATATTATATCTTATGATAATATATCTTAATCATTTAGATAAGATTAGATTCTAGGGTTAGTCCTAGGTTTGCCTATATAAAGGCCCCTATGTACTCACATTTATCTATGGAGATTAATAGAGTGTGGTTTAACACCTCTAAATTCAATACTTTTTAAATAAGTTTTTAAGAAAAAACCGTTTGTCTTGATGTTTTGAGTGATGACTTGATTTTACAGTTGCTGACTTGCTGTGTTGCACACAAAATAATTGACTGAAATAGAACATTTTTAACAGCCATTCTACTTGGTAATTTTTTGAGTTGACGATATTTCAGCTAGAATTAAAGGAAAAGTAAAGGTTCCCCCTTTTCTGAGAATTCGTGAAGGGAGACTGAGCATCAGTAACTTGTAGTTGTTATGTGTATTATCAAGTTGTGGTTCGTCGTGGTTTATAATCATTCCGTGTCTATTCATTACATTAACATGTCATCTTGTAGTTTTAATTCATTGCTTGCAAATGCAGATCTATGTTGATAGCCTCATCAAAACTTGTATGCCTAGATTGTTGTTTAAACTTAATCTTTCCGACGTTCGTTATTTGATCTTTAATGTTATTTTTGGAAACTTTATACACTCATGTTGCATAGTTTACTTTCCAAATCTACTACTTTTACTTATGCTGAGAATGATTCGTTATTATCATGCCTTTATTATTGTGAAAGGGAAGTTTATATAGGAAACAGCAGCAAGATATCCTCCTAAGAAACTAAGGATAAATGAGAAATTTTAAAAGAAAAGAACTAAACCAACCTGGGAAAAACATCTCCAGTCACAGAAAATCAAACAAAAACTATTTTTCAGTAGTCCCTCAGAAATTCAACCAATCTTGTTTATTTTATTTACATTTAAGATATTTGAAATTTGAATGTTGCTCCCATATCACGTTCATAGTCATTTCCGTGTGACAGTTATTGGCTATGAATATTACAATGGATTCAATAGTTGATTAGAGTAGACTTGGAACTCCTTCCTTTTGCCTTGACACTTGACACTATTCTAGCTTGACTTAGAATGGAGTTATTTCTTGTGACTAATGTTTTAGACACAGTTCCATGAGAAAGCTTTGTTTGTGTGTGTATTGTGAATATATATTTAAAATTTGTGGTATATTATCTCTGAGTCTTAAGTTCTAACTTGTGTCCTCAAAATATGCTAGACTAAGAGCTCATCAAGCCAGGGATCTACTACTGCACCTTCGGTTAAGGTAAGAGAAATTTTATCTGCTAAAATGTTGCTGAGGTACAATTATCATTCTAGCCTTTATTCTAGGACTCTCCCACTTATCTTGTAATGGATAATTCATATGATGTTTTCATATTCAATGTTGGCGTTTCATCCTTACCCTCCAAAAAATAACACTAACTAGGGAGTAGGGATGATAGAAATGCCCATATGCCTTGTGGATCCCCACAAAATTAACGCATTTGAGTATGGGCCGGATGAAAATTTGACATGGGCCTGAAGTTGGTGATTTTCATTGGGATCTTCAAGCTTACCTATCAGGCTTGGAATTTGACAAACTTTCATTACATATTTACTAGATATAATTTGTAGTTATCATCTGTTATGTTTGATACATTCGAGGGACCAGGATAATATTATTATGTTGAATTGAGAAGGATAAAGCATACTTTATTAAACTCTGTTGATAAAAGTGAGTACATAGGGGCCTTTATATAGGCAAACCTAGGTCTAACCTTAGAATCTAATCTTATCTAAATGATTAAGATATATTATCATAAGATATAATATATCCATATCTTTATCCTAATAAATATCAAATAATAATAACATAATGACTAATCTAAGATAATGATTAATCTAAATAATTCCTAATATTCTAACACTCCCCCTCAAGCTGGAGAGTATATGTTGATTATTGACAGCTTGCCTCGAAATCCTTCAAACTTTGTTCTGCCTGCTTCAATCTTCAAAATCTTTAGGCTTGTACTTCTTGAGTCTCAGCGGCCCATTTATTTTTGTCTGGGCTTGTACTCTTCTTTAGTCTCAGAGGTCCCATTTATTTTGTTTGGGCTTGTACTCCTTTTTGAGTCTCAGAGGTCCCACATTTTGTTTGGGCTTGTACTCATTTTTGGAGTCTCAGAGGTCCCATATTGAGTAGCAGAACTTGCCCAGAAGAATCTCGAGTCCTTCTCGAGTCCCTTTTTCTAGAAGTCCCAATCGTCCTCTTCCCTTGTAAATTCGGATTGTACCAGATTCACACTGGGGATAGAGTTTGACTTATTCTGCTTCTCAAGTATCCTGCGAAGCACCTGGAATTCTTCTTTGCTCAAACGATCATCATTCCCAACCGTTAGTTCAGCTGGGACAATGTGACTTTGAAAGATCGAGATTCCACTTGAAAGTTTTCCAGCATTCTTCTCTAGTATGACCCTTCTTCTTGCCGTAGTTGCACTTTTGTTCCCCGTGTGGTCCCTTAACTGCAAGAGCTGAGCTTTCATTTTGGATTGGGCCACTTCGGTTCAGGAGTTTTCTGCTTTCCTCAAACTGCACGAAGTTAACAACCTCAAAGAGTTGTGGTAGTGGCTTCAACCCCATGATTACGCCCTTATTTCTTCGAAAGCGTCATTTAGGCCTAAAAGAAAATCGTGTATCCTTCCTTCTTCCACAATTAAATGCTGTACAATTGTCCATCTTTGAGGCTTTCCCAAGGGTGAACCTCAAACAAATCCTGTTGTTGCCACAATTTTAGCACAGAATTATAATATTCAGTTACTGTCATGTTACCTTGTCTTAAATAACGGAGTTGGTGTTTTAGGTGGATCAAGGTAGCAGTGTTATCATGTGAGGAGTAGGTTCTCCGATCAGTATCCCATATTTCCTTTGCTGTGTGGGCGAGTAGATAGCCCTCACTGATCTCCACAGTCATCGAGTTACACAACCAAGTCATACCTTGGTTATTTTCAGCGAACCATGTGTCAAAATTTGGGTCATTAGGAGTTGGCTGAGGTGCTGCCCCGTTAATATATTTCTCTTTTCTCTTGCCACGAATATACATCAGTGTACTTTGGGACCATTGGAGATAGTTTTTACCATTAAATCTATGGTTAATAACCATACTATGATTTTCTGAGAAATCTGGTATCATCTCTGTGGTTCTAAAAGGTACTGTTTGATTTGGTGGTTCTGTTTCGGATTGAGAATTTGTACTTGTCATAAGAGCCATGGGATTGACTTTAGTTTGACTGAAACTTTGAGGTATTGTACTGAATAAAGGAGGGTCCATCATTCTGGTCAAAAAAGTTCGCCAGAAGCTGCTGTTCACGACGGCGCGTGGGTGTCACGGCCGGGAAAGAAGGTGGGTCTTTTGGCCGTCGTCTCTCCGGGATCTGCCGATTGGCGAGCTCCGATGCCGTCTATGGTGGCGGTGACGTGAGACGCGCCTTCCTCTATACAGATTGAAGGTCGTGTGGTTCTGTTTTCTTTCTCTCTTTTTTTTTTTTTTTTTTTACTGTAGGTCTAAAACTTAACCTGGTTTTGATACCATGTTGAATTGAGAAGGATAAAGCATACTTTATTAAACTCTGTTGATAAAAGTGAGTACATAGGGGCCTTTATATAGGCAAACCTAGGTCTAACCCTAGAATCTAATCTTATCTAAATGATTAAGATATATTATCATAAGATATAATATATCCATATCTTTATCCTAATAAATATCAAATAATAATAACATAATGACTAATCTAAGATAATGATTAATCTAAATAATTCCTAATATTCTAACATATTAAGAGTTTAAGACTATAATTTCAATTCTTTTTATAAGTTTGAATAAAAATATTTACAGTTGATAGTTTTTGGGTGACTTTATATGAATAAATTTTAACTAGAAGAGATCCAAGGTGAAAAAGTGTCACTCGTTTTATAAATTATACACAGACAAATTGGTCTGAATCTGTACAGAGATTCGGATCTTATTACCTGTGAGGGTTTGAGTCTGGGGATGAGGAAAATATTTGTCTTAATCTGAGGATGGGGCTATTCATATCTATAAATAAAAATATTGATATGATGCAGTGGAAAATATTGTTATTATGTATTAAATAATTCAATAACCAACATTACTTTTTCATTGCAGGCGCCTCAGACTAGTTCAGCTCCTACGCCATCCCCGGAGTCAACGGAAGCATCTCAAGCTCCTGCTACAGCTGGGGCTTCGTGAGTCATTGACTTTTCTAAATATCTTCAAGCATAAGATCAACATTTTTTATAATAATTTTGATGTGAAATGTACTTGTCATTTCAACCTGCAGGCCTGTATCTGTTACTGTTACTGCTCCTGCACCTGCACCTGCACCTGCACCTTCACCTTCACCTTCACCTGCACCTGCACCTTCACAGGCTCCAGCTCCTGCTGTGTAAACCTCTGTTTCCTATGTTGTTTGTTTGCATTTTTGCTTGGGCTATATTCTTCCCAAGTTTTTAGTGATTTTCCTTTCTTAAATTTGATGTTGATATATGTTATTGGAGCAGGGAAGGGTCTGATGTCTATGGGCAGGCAGCATCTAATCTTGTTGCTGGGACCAACTTGGAGGGAACAATTCAACAAATTCTTGATATGGGTGGAGGGAGCTGGGATAGGGAGACTGTTGTCCGAGCTCTTCGTGCTGCTTACAACAACCCTGAGAGAGCTGTTGAATACTTGTATTCAGTATGTCCATTCCTTACATTCTTTTTATGTTAATTACTTAATTTCTGGTTAAGGTGTACAGTCTGCAGCAGATAGACATTTAACTATAATTAGAAAGTTCTACTACATGGCCCAAGCTTATAATTTGATGATTGTCTCTCTTTCTATATATTAGTGATTAGTGATGAATAAGCTGATCATTTTGTGTTTGGTAAGTTATTCTGTCAATAACAAAAATGAAATTGATATGTGAGTAAATAGCTTTGTAATCACATCATCTTCTGAAAATAAAATGATGTATGGTAGGACTCAGGCCACTTTAAAGCTTAAGCAACTTTTTCTGGCTTCATGCTTTTGACTTCTGACTTTTCTTCATATTTGAACTTTCTAAAACTTTTAATATATCATCTCATATGAAGCTGAATTTTTTTTAATAAAAGCTTGTCCAAACCTGAATAATATTACACTAATTGACTTTTATTCCAAATTAAGTTTGCAAAAAGTCAGTTGGGATAAAATTCACTTTTGCCAATGTTTGATCAAGACAAGCCCTTAATAGTTCAACCATTATTTTGGCTTCACTGTTGTTGTACTTTCAATTCTGTGGTTTAAGTCTTTACATTACACATATACCTTAGGGTATTCCAGAGCAAGCTGAAGCACCCCCTGTGGCTCGTGCACCTGCAAGCGGTGCCCAGACTGGAAATGCTCCATCTGCAGCTCCACAAGAAGCACAACCTGCACCTGTACCTTCAAGTGGACCTAATGCTAATCCTTTAGATCTCTTTCCTCAGGTAGCTGTTGCTTCTTGTTTGTTACTCCCTCCGGTCCTAATTATAGGAACTATTTAACTGATTTTGGGGGGATTAAGGAGAAAAGTTAAATTAGTTAATTTTACTCATTTTTCTAAAATGCCCTTATATAAATTTAAAATGACACGAGTAAAAGTGAATTACAACCCCGCCACATATCTCTCCGACCAATTTTCCTTTCCACATGTTTTCTAATTGAAATAATGGTCTTGCTATATAAACATATATATGTGTATACATATAGATCTATCTACACACACATATATATGTTCCTATAATTAGGACCGGAGGGAGTACCTCCTTTTTTAATCAAAGAAAGATGTCGGAGATTTCCTAGGTGGTGCACTAACATTAACTTAACAGGGCCTGCCAAATGTTGGTGCTGGTGGAGCTGGTGCTGGCAATCTAGATTTTCTCCGGAACAGTCAACAGGTATATCATCTATTCCCCTTATCCGCTTCAAACTTGTAGAACTTTATAGTCCTTTCTGCCTTGAATTATACATTTGTGTTTTTTTATTGTTGCAGTTCCAAGCATTGCGAGCCATGGTTCAGGCTAATCCTCAAATATTGCAGGTCTCTATTGTGATGGTATAATTTTCTGTTCGCTTTATTTGGAGTGCTTTAACATTGTTCTTTTTGCAGCCTATGCTTCAAGAGCTTGGGAAACAAAATCCTCATCTAATGAGATTGATTCAAGAGCATCAAGCTGACTTCCTTCGCCTGATAAATGAACCTGTGGAAGGTGGTGAGGGGTAAGAGATCATTTTATGCTGTTCTTTGGTAGTTTTCTTTTTTCTTTACACATATATTGTTGTCTGCTCTTGGTAGCAGTGGATTCTGTCAAGTGTCTCATTTTGCTATTAATTTATTTCAGGAATGTATTGGGGCAGCTGGCTAATGCCATGCCGCAATCAGTATCTGTCACCCCTGAGGAGCGCCAAGCAATTGAACGTGTAAGTTTAAAACTTGTTTGCCGTATAAAGGTTCCGAATGCTATTAGTTTTCTTTGTCCAGGCAGGGAAAAAACTTAATTTGAAGTACTCCTCTGCTTTTTCCTCACTAGATTTCTCATAAAAGTGCCACTTATTTTTTTGTTGTCATTCAAATCCAAATTTGTTAAAGAACACACAAGGGTGTTTTTTTGGGTCCTGAATCAATCATTATTTGGGGCTATGAACAATTTTAAATTATGGTGAAATTATGTGTTGGTAAAGTAATCTTACCTTATACTGGTCGTTTGTTAAATTATATGATAATAATTTCCCCTGAAGTTTATAGTAGCCATGCTCTTAGCCTTTTGTTTTGTCCTGTGGCCCAGCTTGAAGGAATGGGATTCGATCGAGCACTTGTTTTGGAGGTGTACTTTGCATGTAACAAAAATGAAGAATTGGCTGCTAACTACCTGTTGGATCACATGCACGAGTTTGAGGAATGATCTCTTCAACTATGTGGGTCTCAAAAAAATTATTTCGTATCTTTTTTTTTTTTTTTCCTTCTCTTCCGAACTTCTTTCCCGTCTTGTTTAAGTGTTTGATAAAAAAGTCGCAGGATGGACGAAAAGGATGTTTTTAACCTCTTCCGCCTCGTTATCCCATGTATCTACCATTCTCTCTGGTTCTAGGATTCTTCAGTATTATTCATATAAATAGTTTCTTTGGAATATTCTTATACAGGACGTGTGCATCCTCCCTTTCTGACTAATTTTATTCCTGTTCAATAATATTATTCATTTTCTTAATATAAGATCTAATTAACTAATTTAATTAAAGGGTTAATGTGCAAACAATACACTCAAGATTTTTTTTAAATAAAGTACACCTAATACCAAGTGACTTTTGGAGGGGTAAAAGTAATCATGACAATTAAATAATGTATATCAAACAGCGTCTTTTGATGCCACGTACACACTTGTCTATTTTCTGTTTTCAGAAAAAACCCGATAATAAAAAGATAATTTAGGATAATGATAATGAAAAAATCTCAGACACCTGCAAACGCTGCTTGTTCGGTTGAGTTAGCTCATGCTTCTCCCTCCCGAGCAAGGACGCACTCTTCGCCAACGGCCCTGTAATCAAGCACAACGAAGGCTCAACATCTTCTTCCTCATCTTCACTGATAGGTGGATGAGAGGAGAATGTAAAGTACAAGAGTCTGGAATTCCCACCAACCTGATCTGGATTTGGATGAAGCAATGTCCCTAAGGTGTGTAAATCACACAGCCTCCGGATTTTGCACTTGCAAACAAGGTTTGATAAATTTTGTGGAATCGTAGGACGTAGGCTTAGTTCCTTTTTCCTTCATCGTCATCGTGGAAATTTCTTTCGCTTTCTACATCTGGGTCGTCCTTTTGCTACGAATGGACCCAATCTTGAACTTCTTGTACATCCATCTTTTCAATTTTTTTAAAGGGGTTTTGCTCGGCGGGTTAGGAATTAATCATCGCATGAAGAAAATGGAAATGGTTTATGTTTGTTAAATAACCATCAACTTTTAATAAAATTAATTGTGGCAAAACCATCAAATTCAACCAACTCCTATGGATTATAATGATAAAATTTAATCTTTTGACTTTTAAAGTTTTGATTAAGTTTAACTTGATATGACTAAGTCCCTGAACTTTTGACTCGTTTACAACTCAATCCTTTTTTGAGTTATCCTATGTGGCAAAAAATGTTAAAATACTGTTAAAAGTTGCTTAGGTGGATTTTACATAATTTTAAAAATAAAAAATAGTGTGTCGGTCCCCACCAACTCACATTCCCCTCAGCCTTGTTTTCCTGAAACCACGCTGGGCCTTTGCCTCATTGATGATAAATCCTTCTTAAGCACCAGAGGGCCGGGTGACTCAAATTGGAGAAAAGGTTGAAGCCATTTATGATGCTTTTAATTTTAATAAAGCACCCAAGTATGCAAGAAAAAACTATTGTGGAAAAAGAGATTTCTTAACTTTTAAATGATAAATGATGAAAAACACTTAAAAGAGAATGAAATTAGAAAAAGTCGAAGCACACTCATTTCACAACATATTTGGTGAACATTTTCTCCTTTTATTCAAATGAAACTACATATCCTTTACATGACGCTTATAATTTTGAAGGCCCTTTAATATAAAAAAATCAATATCACTTTATGCTTGAAAGGAGCTTTTAAAGGATCTATCATGGAAGCCGCAGATGACCAACAAAATTTCTAGAAAATAGAGGTAGAGGAGGATTTGAGTTGGTAGAGACGGGGATGTTGGTTTTTTTTTTTTTTTTTAATTATGTAAAATTCACCTAAGCAAACTTTAACTGTATTTTTAATATTTTTTGCCACATAGGATGACTTAGAAATATCAAGGACCAATCTACAAGAAAGTCAAAAGTTCAGTGATTGAGTTATAACGAGTCAAATTTTAGGGATTGAGTTATAAGTGAGTTTACTTTAAGGGCCAAAAGATTAATTTTTCCCATTGTAATAGATGGAAGTTAGTTGGATTTAATGGTCTTACCACAATTTTGAAAGTTCATGATCACTTTTTGCATTTTTTATAAAAATTGAAGATTATTTTATCACCTTAACCCTATTAACGATTCTTGCTACTTAGAGGAGCATAAGCAATCATGTTAGAATTAAAAATTTTCTAAAGGCTGTTATAATCCAAGTCAAGGTCCTTTTTTCTTACCCGAATTGTCTCAACTTCTTTTCGCTTGATGATGAGTTAAATGATTATCGTACTTTTTACCAACTGAGTGAAGATGTTACTAGAAGAGGTTGAATGCAAAATTGGCTTGATGATGTGGAAATTCAAGCTAAGTGATGAGCTGATGATGATGTCTCATATCGATGATTCAGGTTGGAAGGGGGGAGGGTGTTTTTCTTCTTTTTTTGAGTTGGGGACATTTTGATATTTTTAGAGTAATAATGTGGGCCCTACTATTAGGTTAAACTTAATGGTCATTTTTATTTTTATCCCAATTTTTAAAGTTCATAGTTATTTTTACCCTTAAAAAGTATTTGATGTTGAATGCATTTTGTGTAGAATTACATATGTATTTTTTGCATATTAACCCTTGATTAAATTAAAGTTAGATATAGGTCATGTTTTTTTCTACATTATTTGGGAGGTCACAGGGTTAAATCCTAGAAATAACCGTTCCGATTGTAGAGGTGAACCTATGCATAACTATCCATTTTTAGATCTGATCTAATGAGAGCCTTGTAAACTGTCCCACATTTTTTACCCCAATTATTTTCCTTAATACTATCACTCTCTCTTCTTTTGATTATTGTTGGGGGAATTTAATACAGTTAATTTGGAAAAAATGATAAATATATGAAATATGTCATACATTTATAATCAATATCAATTCTTCAATTAGGTCAATCGTATTTAGGAAACATCTTTCAAAGTGGATTGTCCATCTTTCTACCTGTTCCGGATTTATCTAAGGCCCATTAGTGATGCGGCCCAATAACGGGGGGATCTATCATGATCGCTAGCAGATAAGATAAGATCACAACCAACCTACAATCAAGGAGAGAATCAAGGGAAATATCTATCACAAATAGAGGGCCCATGAGCCCAAGACCACCAGGTACACTCTATACATACGAGTTAAACCCTAAAGGTACACATCTTCTATCTTCTACGCTCTACTCTCTCTCAATGGCATATACTGCACACAGAGCACACACCCCACTCCCTTTGGCTAAACGCCTCCAATATCATCGAACTACGTGGACTTTGATCCCTCTTCAGGGTACGTAGGCCCTAGGAATCGCTCCTAGGTCAAGTCCCAATCAACATCAACATCCTAGCCCCATCGGGCTAGGGTTCAGTTCTACGCCGAACAGTGGCGCCGTCTGTGGGGATCGATAAACTTCGATTCCCATGACCAAAAATGGTCTATACAAAAGCAAAATCTCCCAAGACAAAGACGCAAGCAAATGCAGGGCGGTGGAAAATCAATACCTAAAGCGGTTGCACGTAAATCGAAAAGGAAATTACACTATACGGTTGGGTGCGGAGAAGCAAGTTCCTGAATCGACACGAATGAATTGGGGATCTCTATCCCTCCTCCGAGACAATCTCAATTTCATACTGTAAAACCCTCAAATCTCTCCCCTCTGGCGAACCTCCTCCGATCCACTGGTTTAATTTCATCGCCACTCTCAGTCGCCATCTAAGCCTCGCCACCATTGGGTTTCGAATTTGCGAGCGTTGCCTCCTCTCATAACCGGATCTGTACGAACTCTTCATCGCGCCGTGGATGTCCTCCATGCAGTAAATCCTTCAAAGCCGAGATCGAAGATGGAAAAGTCGAACCTGAGATGTCCTTCTGGGTTAAACGGCGGCATCAAGAAGCAGCCGAAGAAGAAGCCAGACATAAAAAACGCAGGGACCTAAACGAAATCTCCAAAAGGTTTCATAAAAGGACCTAAGTGAAAATCTCAAAAGGTTTCATGAAAGGACTTAAGTGCAAATCTTAAAAGGTTTTGCATAGGGACCTGAGCGCAAACCTTGAAAGGTTTCATAAAGGGACCTAAAAGAAAATCTCAAAAGGTTTCATAAAAGGACCCAAACGAAAATCTCAAAAGGTTTCGTACAGGGAACTAAGTGAAAATCTCAAAAGGTTTCGTACAGGGACCTAAGTGAAACTCTTAAAAGGTTTCGTACAGGGACCTAAGTGAAACTCTTAAAAGGTTTCGTACAGGGACCTAAGTGAAACTCTTAAAAGGTTTCATACAGGGACCTAAGTGAAACTCCTAAAAGGTTTTGCAGAGGGACTGAAATGCGAATTTTATTTCTGCAACGTCAAAAAGTTTGGAAGAAAAATGCGGACCCCGGTTACACCATATTTGGCTTAAACCCCGCTCGCATGAATTTTAAGGGCGGACCACGGTTACAGAACCTAGTTAACATCCCGACAACTCAAAGACTTGAACTACCAAGCTGGGGGCAACCGAGTGGATAACGAAATGGGAATATAAACCAGACGATTAGCCCGGATAAATTGCTACAAAAGCAAATTAAGCTGGATGGACGAAATCCAATCCACGAAAGCCAGGTGGCACACGCAATCATGGCAGAATCAAAGGGTACTCCCCAAGAGTCACGCGATAGTCACACCAACCACCCCGGATCGTCAGACCATCTCGGATCCATGAGCCGCGGTTTTCACCTCGGCAGCTCCATGAACCACGGTCCTCACCCCGGCACTTTCAGTCATAACAATTAACCTGAGGCCAGTGGTTAGTAATCCGAATCCTCACACCGTGGGAATACAATCCTGGCAATATCATTCAACCACGGAAGTTGACTACCACCTCGGACCCTTAGGACGTTGGTTCTCACCATGCCTTCTTAGGGCCGGAGTTCATTACCGCGGTCTCCCTTTGGCCGTCGGTAATCACCACGGTATTTCTCAAGCCGTTGGTCATCATCACAACACTTCATGAGATGCAGGATGCCACCCCGGCTCATCGGACCTTGCGACGTTACCACGTACCCAGGGAAATGAGTTCAACAAGTCCTAACCCGACGCAGACGTCAGGAGATGGGCAACACCTCGGATGACTTATCCAGACATCATACACCCCGGCGGTCAAAACCTTGAACTACCGGGCAGGGCATCTGTTCGGATTTATCTAAGGCCCATTAGTGATGCGGCCCAATAACGGGGATCTATCATGATCGCTAGCGAGATCGAGATAAGATCACAACCAACCTACAATCAAGGAGAGAATCAAGGGAAATATCTATCACAAATAGAGGGCCCATGAGCCCAAGACCACCAGGTACACTCTATACATACGAGTTAAACCCTAAAGGTACACATCTTCTATCTTCTACGCTCTACTCTCTCTCAATGGCATATACTGCACACAGAGCACACACCCCACTCCCTTTGGCTAAACGCCTCCAATATCATCGAACTACGTGGACTTTGATCCCTCTTTAGGGTACGTAGGCCCTAGGAATCGCTCCTAGGTCAAGTCCCAATCAACATCAACATCCTAGCCCCATCAGGGCTAGGGTTCTGGTTCTACGCCAGAACACTACCCATTAATACGCCACACATTCTTGGGTATACCATGTTCCTTTTTATAATATAAGATTAGGGGATGTCTGAAAAGGTGTTTGTAAACATATCATATAACCCTCATTTAATTACACAAAAAAATTACTCATGGCAATAATGTATTCAATTCTTATGTTTTACTAAAGCACTCAATATAACATATTCTCTTTCTTCCACATAAATAAAGGCATTTTTACAAAACATTTTTTTTTTTTTTTTTTACGTATTTCTTAAACCTAATTAATTTTACCTACCTCTTCAAACAACACAAAACAGAGGGAGTAATGTCTTTATATTATGATAACATCAATTAATGTAGCTCTTACAAGCCAATAACAGAGAGAGAATGGAAGAGTAAGGACTTGTTTGATTCTATTATCTATTTTTTGTTCTCAAAAAATGTTTTATAAAACAGTTTTTGGAAACAAGTTTTTGTTTTTGTTTTTAAAAAATATATATGTTTGGATAGTTGTTTTATTTTATTTTTTTGAAGTGACGTGGCAGTGAGGTCGCTAGTGGTGATGTTGCGGTGGTAGTCAGTGGTAGTGTAGTGTCGATAGTGGATAAATGACTGTCTCAAAATAAAAAATAGGAAAATAAAAATAAGAAAACAATTAAAATGTTGTAAATATTAGATGATGTGGATGTCCATAAACTATCCAACTCTTGGCCTTTCATATATCCTTCACTCCATAACTTCTCACTTTTAGAATTCCATATGTGTTCAATTCTCTAAACCTATAACTTCTCCAATGAACAGTTTGTGGGAGTTTCTTATGACTAATACCATTATGCTCATCTTTATATCCTTGTAACCATAGGTATAGAATTCAATGGTTAGAGGCCTATAAATAGAGGTCATGTATAATGTATTGGCATAAAAAAATGAAGTGAATGAGAGCTCCTCCATATTTCTCTTCCAACTTTCTCTCGGTCTTCTCTATCTCTCTCATGTCAATCTTTTGTGCTTTTCATTCTTATAACACGTTAGCAACATGAAGTTCTAATGAAGATTTATTTTTCTCACCATTGGTTGAAGATTTCTCCTAACTTCTTTTACTGTGTATCTATTTGCTTTATTTGGGATGATATAAGCCATTATATGGAATTAAACAAACATTTTTATTGATTGTGTTATACATCGGGTTCCATAGCTAAAATTAGAGATTATTATTACTTTATTCTCCTTTACAAGTTTTTTTTTTAAAAAAAAAAAAATTTATTTATCATTTTCTGGGAATCTCTTATTATGCAACATTTATATTTCTATATTTAATATTATTGTATTCTTTACATGTCATGTTGTTATAATATGTTATTTCATTTGTTTATTTACTTATTTAACATTTATATTTCTCTATTTTATTTACATTTTATGTTATATATTATTGTTTATTTTTTTATTTTATGTTATTTATCTCTTTTTTTATTGTTATTTTATTTACTAGATTGTTGTTCCATTATTTCAGTGTCATTCTTGATCTAACAAGAATGGAATCACACTCAGTAGGATTTAAACCTATGACATCGGGTTTTGGAGACCCACATTCTACTGAATTGAACTAAGAACGCTTCACACAGTGCCTAGTATCCATCGTTTACGTCTAGGATTACTGGAGTATATAATCTCATTCGCTCCCCTAACTTTCGTCTCTTAGTGTTAGTATCGGCCTATCAGAGTGATTTTGATTTTTTTGTTGGTGTTCTTTTCATTTATTTATATTAATATATTATTATTATATCATAATGTCAATCTTTTATTTTCATTTGTTTACTATTACATTAATATATAATAGTACTATATTATATATGATCATATAATGTGATCTATATGATTATGAGCTTATCTATTATTTATATTTGATTATGAATTTGAATTTTCTTAATTTATTTTACAATATATTAATTTTATCAAAAGGTCAAAAGCCATAAAATGCATAATTTCATTATCAAATGATCAGAAGTCACATCAGTTTTGTAATAGTCCTTTTATGAAAGAACATATTGGTTTCATTAAATGGTAAGATTGATTTTTTTTTTTTTTGGCAATTTGATGATTTAATTGTTACAAATATCAAAGCCTTGATGGTGAAATGTTCAAATATCAAACTAAATAATAATAAATAA
Source organism: Acacia pycnantha (assembly GCA_025563575.1). Taxonomy (NCBI): domain Eukaryota; kingdom Viridiplantae; phylum Streptophyta; class Magnoliopsida; order Fabales; family Fabaceae; genus Acacia; species Acacia pycnantha. Next base: position 27,007 of record JAMWYP010000461.1, read on the forward strand.
ATAAATAATTTAGCGTTGCAAGATTTTCGCTATGGTCTTTAAGACCAATATTTGGAGAAATTGATGATATGCTATTTTTTTTTTTTTGACCAATTCTAGGAAATTGATGATATGCTATTGAAAGCAAAGAACTTATCTATGAGAGTGAAAATGAATATGATCATATTGCATTGGTGGAATTGATAGTTTAAAGCCAATAATACTTTATCTTGGCTATTAAACCACCACAATCATGGAAATAATAACATTTTTAAGGTGATTAAAATTATGAGTAAATGTTATATTGCGACTAGAAGTCATATGGATAGAAAAAATAGTATAATATGAGTAGAAGTCATATAAACTAATATGTATCAATTTATTGAAAATAAATATCGGGTTGTGAAGCTAAAGAGACCATGAGATATTGTGAAAAATACCAAAAGTAGTTATGATGCTTAAAGCAATAAGTTGTGGAGAAAGATGACCAACAATTGTAAAGCCAAAAGAAATAATTGTAAGCCCTAAAAGCTATATGATTTTGATTAGTGTTTAAATTTAAAGTCATTGTGATTAATTTGTGAGAGAAAAATTATTATTTGATATTGTGATATCAGCATGAGTGATATATGAAATCAAATAGATGAAAAGGTAATTATTAGTTATTTTAAAATTTTGATATAGTGCCAATTTATTTACAAATTTAAACATTATTGTGTATGGATGAATGTTCATGATTTCATGGACTTTTAGGATTCTAGCTACCTTATGGTTATTGTCATTATGCCCAATAACTCCCAAATTAAATGATTTCTACTATTTATTCATATAACCGCCTTCAATTATACAATTAAGTTGTTTAATTCTCTTCTTTATATAATTGTACAATTTATTTGTAACTTTAAGTATATAGTATATGTGAATATTATTCATACATAAGTGGAGTTTACCACATCATATAGCTCTATTTTTCTTCTTGGGACTCTTGCTTTTTTGTTGCATCATAGATTCCCCAACAAATACTCAACTCATATACCTAAACATCAAGGTACTTTATTTCATTATTAGTTCTATTTTTCATTTTAGTTATGTCTTTCATCTCTTTTCTGCTTTTGGGCACTATTATGTTGCCTTACATATATGTGCAATTTTTCTTTGTTCCAAATGTTTCATTATTGAAAGACATACAAATACTCTACAATTTGTATTTTATTTTAGTATTGATAAGTTATTGTCTTCCCTTCCAATTTATTGTATTGTCATTTCTTCTAGTCCTTAACATACTCTAAGATATGTGCAAGTTTCATACATTAATCATGATATAATATAAAATATGATATATATTGGACTCGAATTGGTTTTGTGACATTTGTGCAAAAAAAAAACTTAGATATCATATTTGAATTAAGAGAATGATGATTTATTTAATTTTATAAGAAAATTCATTATGAATAGTTTTGATTTGTTAGACAAAATTATTTTTGTAATGTGCGTGAACTATATATGTTGGTTAAAATTGTTGTCGCTTGACGTTCAAGTAACTTGTTCATGAGGTTGAAAAACAAACATTTTGTTAATCATTGCGGAACCCCATAACTCTTTATAGTCCTCATGAATTATGAACCGTCACTCTTTATGTGTTCATGAGTTATAACCCATAACTCTTTAAGGTACTTATTGTTAGTTCTCTATTGGTTTTGATGATAACTGACAATTGTAAACTCAGATTGAAGTTTGTCTTTGTTAAGTTGAAAAACTTACTGTCAAAGGCAAACTCGAGTTTTGGTTTGGAAACTCGAGTTTGGACTTGACAGAGAATAGCTCAAGTTTTTACAAAGTTTGGCAAACTCGAGTTTGGATATGAAAACTCGAGTTTTGTCCATACAAAGAGCATTTAAGTTTTTCACAGACAAAGCAAACTCGAGTTTGGTTTTAACAAACTCGAGTTTTGGCAAGACATAGCTACCAATTTTTCAAAGATAGCAAAACTCCAGTTTCCATTTGGAAACTCGAGTTTAGGCTACACAGAGAGTTCTCTAAGTTTCCAAGCTTTGTTGGAAACTCGAGTTTGGTTTTGGAAACTCGAGTTTACAGCATACAGAGAACAATGTTCAATTCTAAACTTGTGAAAACTCTAGTTTTGATTGAAAACTCTAGTTTTGACTTAACAAGGTTTTTCAGTGTTTTCTCATAAATGAGGAAACTCGAGTTTCAGTCTTACAGAGAAGAACTCAAAGTTTCTAAAGTTTTTTTGTTTTGTTTTGAAAACTCCAGTTTTGAACAAGCAGAGAAGTTTCCATTTTTCAAAGAATCATGGAAACTCGAGTTTAGACCAAGCAGAGAGTTCTGCTAAAATTGAACATTTTGGAAACTCCAGTTTTGAGATTTTGGACTAAAACATGATTTCTCATCACAGGTCCAAAACTCGAGTTAGTCACTTAATGATTCGAGTTTCGCACTATTCACAAAACTTACTTCAAAGACCAAATCACGACATTCTTCTCTGGAATGAGAAAACTCGAGGTAAGTTTTGAAAAATCGAGTTTAGGCTTTTAATGAAATATGAAAACTCCAGTTTTGAAGAACAAACTCGAGTTTAGGTCGCTGTGTTTGAATTTCAAACTGAACAAATTTGCGAAAGCTTTGTGTTTGATTCCAATACTTCATATCATCACTCATTACTATTCCTAACTGTGTTTAATCAGTTTGTTAGTAAATTTCAGATGATTTAGAAAGAATTAAATGGAGAATTAGCATAAAGCATAAAGTGATGTCAGAACATTAAATGCAAAGTTTAGAAAACTTGCATTCTTTTGGACAATCATTCTCCACACGTATTGAAGGAATCAATGTTTCCTTTCCACATACAGTAGCTGCTCTTCCAACGAATTAAAAGTCAAGAAGTCAGGCCTGAACTTCTGTGCAGCTGGATTAACCAAAGAGTAGAGAGAGAAGAAGACCAAACCTTCAACTAATCAACCTGGAATGTTACCAATGGTTACATTAAGGATTTCAACGGTCATTTAATGATCTCTAGCTATAAATAGAGATGCATTCAATTCTTCTCAATAACCAATCTGTGAGAAAACAAAAATCATTAAAGTTTCAACTACTCTTTGAGTTTTCTTGTAAGAAGTATCTTTTGATAGATTGTACTTCAGTGTTTATCTTATCCACTCTTAGAGAGAGTTTATTGATTGTAAATCATTCATTGTAAAGAATCTCAAGTATGGGGACTTGGAGATTGAGTTATTGATTACAACTTGTAAGGGGGAGTAAGTTCTAGTGAGAGAATTACTCTTGAGTTGCAGAGTGTGTAATCAATTGTGATAGTGAGAAATCCCAGAGAGTCTGGGGACTGGACGTAGGTCAAGAGGTTAGATCGAACCAGTATAAATCCTTTGTGTCTTTTTTCTCTTCTCTATACTCTGTTTATTCCTGTTTTATTAACCGAAAAACAGAGCACTTCAAAAAGAATTTTAGAATCCCCAATTCACCCCCCTTTGGTGATTCAACTCCACTTTCACTTATGAGTTATGTTTATGATCTACTCGTTAAAACACATATTGATGTTTAGGATTACTTTTGATCACTTGAAGACGTCAAAGAGTATGATGTCCTCTAACGTTGATCCACACGATCATTTCTTGATTACAATGAGAACTCCTTCTCCTTAAATCCTCCTTCTCCTTCGATGCTTACTAGACAATATCAAGGTGGAGGCTTCAAGTGTTTGGGTTTATCTTCTCAAGGCACAACAATAGATGATTGGAGTGGGCGACCAAGACTAGGATTCTTGGTGCAAGATTAGGAGCAAACTTTCTTGAAGAAGTTGGTGTGTTTGCTTATCCCTTGGTCACCCTCTTTTATAGGCACAAAAATAGGCACTAAAAGTTGCCTCTTTTCATGAAAGAGAGTTACTAAAAAATCACCTCCTTTCATGTAAAGACATATACCAAAAGTCACCTCTTTTCATTTAAAGAAAAGTTGTGTCTTTTCTTGAATAATTAATTATTCCAAGAAGTATTTCTTTCTTAAACAATTAATTATTTCAAGAGGTTTTCCCTTTCTTAAATAATTAATTATTGCACGAAGTGTTTCTTGAATTTAAAATTCAAATTTAAATTTCTCAAATTCAAATTGATCTAAGACCCTATTGGGCCTTCTAACACATTTGGAACTACTAGTGGAAAAACTATTTTCTCACTAAAACAACCAAATGTGGCACACTATATATAATTGGGCTTGGAGTCCTATGCCAACCCAATTATACCAATAGTCTTGACAATGCCCAATAATAATTATTGACCCAAACTTGCTAAATTAAACAATAAAGAACAATCTTAGTGTATAACTCATTAGGCTCAATCAGTCACTGACACAGATAAACTTGGACCAATTAAACTTCTTTAATATGTCCAATTTATCTAATGACCACATAAGACACTAGCAATTATCTGCAGCCCCAAAACTAATTGATTTGATCAAGCCATCTACATTTCTAATTTAGATACCGTGCCGGCCTCATCTCTCACATCGTCGTTCACATTTAGTTGAGAGCAAAGATGGAGTTTTTTTTTATGAAACTAGGAATTTTCTTCTATTGACTTTTAAGACAGATCATGACTCTCATGATCGCTTACTATGCATAGATTCCCAAGTCAATTAGAAGTCATACAAGTCCTACCGGTCTTGTGAACGACCAATCCCTTGTAGGAGATTATGAGTCCTTTTGGCATGTTCATCTATACTAATGTATTCAAGTTATACTCAAGAGTACACTGTTATCCCCATTTTCAGGAGGATAAAATTGTACAGTCAAAGTATAACCCTAAGACATAGTGTTTAATGACATCCTCAAGTCTAGGATGACCTGCACCACCAAACGATAAGATACATTACAAATCCAATGATAAACTCTCTACAAAGAATCATTGTGGAGTCCTTCGGCGGGTCTGTTTAGTGCTATATGTTCTCTAATAGATCCACCCATGACATCAGCTAAGGCATCACTATGCCTGCATTCCATGAGGTCCCCACCTTACATCTTTATACAAGTAGATGATGTCATACTAGTCTTATTGAGATCACCAATGCCTTTTCTTGGTGATTTAAGACTAGGAACATGTTTCAGGCAATAAACATATAGTATCCTCAAGTCCTCATGATCATGATCCTTATCATAGATCCTCGAGTAGACACATGTTTTATTCCTATGGTCTTTATCTTCAATCGCATATTAACCGTAAAATATAGACGAGACATAAAATTATTTTTTGCATGACTTAAATCAGAGTTTCTCTATGTTGAAGGGTCTAAGTGATAGCCCAATGGACTTAAATCCATTATTATATCTGAGGAATGAAGTACTTGAGCTTTCAAGTGAAAAATATATTATTGGCTTACTATATACTGGTTTGTCTTCGAAATATAAAAATAAAGAAAGTGTATTTATATCACTCACATTAGAGTGGGGAGATTGTTATAATACAAGTGAGTTAATATTGAAAAGTTGTACTCATATAATTCCTCACAAAGCCTAATTAATTTCCTAAAAATGGATGTCAGATCAAGATTTTATATCAATATCATATGAAAGTTTTAAAGTTTAATGTTGGTAAAGAAACATGATACAATAAACTAAAGTTTTACTCATCCAAACAAATTTATTGTTTGTATGACTTGTTTGATCATTCGAGTCATATATATGATGCAACAAATAATAAAATATTATGTATTGACATCCATTGAAGAACAAAAAAATTCTTCATGAACAACCAATATATTATATACTTCAAAGAATTATGATGTGCTGCATGTTATCAAAGAAAATTGATTATGAGATTATCATTGTATATGATTTGGAATGGAAATTCAAATTTATGGAAATAAATCAAATTAAAATATATGGGCCCATTCAAATAGCATGTACACCATATAAATGTTCAATAATTTTGATAGATGAATCTATAAGATGATTACATGTGATATTACTATTAGTTTGCAACCTGAAATATGCTGGAATGTTTGAATAAATTATTATGTCAAGTGTAATTTCTAGATTATAAGATTCAAAGAGCTTTCCAATAATATAGGTTATTTGCTGAATTTATATTTAAATTGACATAGTTATATTTAAACATTAATATGACCAGGAAAAGAGCAAGAAAATTCCAATTTGATGCATCAAATTCAAGTTTGCTTGCATCAAATTCGAATATGCAGGAGTAAATTTGAATTTGAGGGCGAACCATTTATTTCGCAGATTAAATACCATTTTTGTCACGGAAGTATTGATTAGCTAGGGAGCATTCAACACTCGGAAGTTTTTTTAGTATCATTTTGTCCCAGAAGTTTACTAAAAGGAGCAAATATGCTCCGAAAGTTTTTTTTGGAGCAAAGTTGCCCTGGAAGTTTTTTTAGGAGCAAATTTGCCCTAGACGTTTACAAATAATAGCAACAATTCAACGGTCAAGATCAACCGTTGGGCAAAATTGCTATGTTTTTAAACTTCAGGGGCAAAAATGATACCAAACAAACTTCCAGCTACTAAATGCTCCCTAGCCAATACTTCCATGACAAAAATAGTATTTAACCCTTTATTTCGCTAAACTCCCCTATTTTTCAGCTATACAACAAGGGAAAGAGTAGATTGCTACTTGCTCTTGAAAATGTCTAATGATGTTTTGAATCAAAGAGCATTTAAATGTGTTGTCCTTTTCATCTTTGAAAAGATTTGAGTCACTCATTGGCTTTAGTATTGTAAGTTGGCTAGTTGGTTTTAGGTTGGAAACAAACGTGTAGAGGAATGTAAAAATATTGCATATTAAAGGGGAAAAGATGTGCTCTGAATTTTGTTTATTGCAATGATATATATAAATAAGGGACTGAATATCAGAAATCAACACAACAACAAATAAGGGACTGAATTAATGGAAATAAAATGGCGCAACAAATGAACCAAAAATAAATAAATAAATTTTATTTCTAACAATCAGTTGCCCTCCATGATTTTCGTTGGCCACGAGTTTTGATTTTTTTTTTTTTTTCAATAGGTAATACAGCTATCCAGGAGAAGAACTTTGACAACAAATTCCGATGGGTTACAGAAAGAATATAATGCCGAGTAGCATTTAGGGCCTCCTTGGCCAATAAATCATCAATGATGTTGTTGTCCTGTTAGCACCATTCCAACCTCAATGATTTTTTAATTTTAGCTACCCTTGGAGATCTTTCAGATATTTGTGGGAGTTGCTGAGATATGCTCCACCACCATTTAATTTGAATATCGTCCCCAACGTGGTCCATCTCCTGCATTTTTAATTAAAATTTTTAGGTAAATCCGTCTTCTACATTTTCTCTCCTGCGACGGAAAATGGATTACCACAAATTTTTTGTGAAAACCGATCTTCCCACGTTTAAAGAAAAATTTAGCATCGCAAGAAAACAAGTTGACGGAAGATTTGCCAGCCAAATGAGCACCCCGATGGAAAATCCTGATTTTCCATTTCCGTCATGTCACTTTCTGCATAACAAACGAGCCTTTTTACAAAAAAACCTTCCCACTAGTCTATGGTAAAATAAAATAGCACGCGTTCGAAGCCAATGATCATATTAAAGAGGCAGATACTCCATAAGAGGCATAAGAGGTTTAGGTACCTAAAATTAATAAAGAGATCTCAATGAATTATGTCAGAACAAGAAAAAATGTAACTGAAAAGATAAAGTTGTCGACAACAGTTTTAGTAACAGTATCACATGATCAAATGAGGATCTTATACATAAAATATGTTGGTAGAAAAAAAAAGGTGATTGGCCAACTGAAAAAAGGGACAAGACGCAATGAAAAATGTTCTTTCAATATATAAAACTTATGGACTTGCAGTCCAAAACATTTGAAATATAAAGTTATTTGTGATATATGAATATTCATGTGCAAAGAAAGATTTTTACAAGGTTTAATGATGATTATGATAAGGTACAACATTTGGTGGTGGATACAATAATTGAAAGATATACTGAAAATAAATAATTTTATTGATCAAGTTATTGGAAACCTTGATGATTTGAAAATCATATATTTTTGCTATGATGACGTTGTTTGTAAAAATTTATTGAATTTAATGGTCTATAAGTACCATATATTTTATGAATATTTACATCACGTTAATATGTAGTTATTATATTCTTTCTAGTAAAATCAAGATTTTGCAAGTACACTATGGATACTATAAAACTAAGATTTAGTGTGATAGTTCTATGAAACTATTCTATAAGTACATTTTGTTCATAACAAATTGAACATGTGGATGGAAGATATATCATGGTGATTTTCAGGATTATTTTGTTTTATTATTTCCACAATGCATAAAGGCAAGTGGAGAATATATATTGATATTTAATATATCTAGAAGATAAGGAAGATAATTACGTTTCAACATATGATTTGGTGACAATTCATTAAGCATAGTTTAGATAAAAAGGACATCAATTACAGGTTTACTCATGTATTTAGAGAAGGCAATTCCTGTGCTGACACTCTTGCTAATTTTAGTTTTGTACAAGAGGAGTCCTTTTCTATCTTTGATAGTCCTCCCCAAGTAGTATTGGGATGTCTGTATAATGACTTGGTGGGTGTTGCTTACCCGCGAAACATACTGATCCAGGAATGAAGAAGGGCTAAGGCCCCGTTTTTACCAAAAAAAAAAAAAAAAAAAGGACATCAATTGCTTGAAAAATCATTGATAACAGTTGCAATTAAGAAATCAATATATTGTTTTGAGATATGACAATTTAATCTGACTGATTTTGTTATCAAGGGGAGTAAATATCACATTGTACTTTTTTCCTTAACCATGATTTTGTCCCACTGGGTTTTCATGGTAAGGTTTTTAACGAGACTACTTCATATGTATTGTGTACTCTTTTTCCTTCACTAGGTTTTTTGTTCCATTGGTTTTTTCCTAGAAAGGTTTTAATGAGACTCAATATTTATATATGGGCATCCAAGGGGGAGTGTTGTAAATATGATATGATGTGGATGTCAATAAACTATCCAACTCTTGGCCTTTTATATATCCTTCACTCCATAACCTCTCACCCTTAGGATTCCATGTGTTCAATTTTCTAAACCTATGACTTCTACAATAAATGGTTTGTAAGAGTTTCTTATGATTAATATCATTATACTCATCTTTATTTCCTTGTGTAACATCCCATTTTAAAAGCGGAATTTTTTTTTTCCAATCAGAGTAGAGCAATGGAGCGAAAGAGTAACTAATTCATAACAAACTTCAACCATAGTGTAACATTGTAATGATTACAGTAATCCTAGGGTTCGGAAAATAAATAACAGAAAGCGGTAAAGATAACTTCTACCGCAAGCCTACTCCTGCTGCTTGCCTCGATCTCCGATCCGTGGTCCTCCGGACCCTGAAGCTATAGCTGAGATTCAATTTACCACATTGAAACTCAGGTAACGGTTAACCTTATGTTCAAATAAACAGTATACAGACAATAGATATTCATGATGTAACAACAACATCTCATCAGATAAGTGTGACACAGACAGAACATAAGCACGGGGAAGTATGTAAGGTCCTACACAACAATATTGTGACACAGACAGGACATAAGCGTAAAGCAGTATGTAAAGTCCTACAAAAAAATAGCCTGCACATTATCCTGTGCCACGATCACGTGTCCTCAACGCTAGGAAAACTCAAAACGGTATTATCATGTCTATAACCCGTAAAAGGCTGTATGTATAACGATGACCCTGGACAGAGCCTCGGTATATAAACGTATCTATGACATATATGTATATGAGAAACATAGGATTAGTGTTACAGTACGCGTCCGTACCTTCGTTGACGTATGTAGATGTTTCTGGCGGAAATCGTATTTCTCGACGGAAAACGGTTTGTCCGACAATGAGACGTTGGACAAAATGTAACGGAAGCGAGATCAAGGTTTCTGATGTCCTATAAGAGTAATATCACATTTATTAGTGATTTGACATCATAACAGGCATTTTAGGTAAAAATGACCATTTTGCCCCTATACCCCTAATCGGCGGAATTTCGCCAGCACTTCGTTACTTTGGCTCCGACTTTTCCAAAATTTTGCCAGAACCTTGACCCCACCATGATTTTCAAAATTTAGGACTAAAATACCCCTATCATATGATATCTAATCATACTTGAAAGATTAAATACTAATCTAACATTACTACTCTAACTATCGAAAGAACTACGAAAGCTTAAAGCTCGGTACCGAAAAACTTACCCAGAGCTTCGCTGCTTTTTTCCCCAGATCTTCTCTCTCTAAACCTCTCTCTAGATTTCGGATTATGCTCTCAAAATGGTGTGAAAAACCAAAGGGAGGGGGGTATTTATAGGAAAAGAGATAGGATTTTGTCTGTCGGATCAACTTTGTGAGTCTGGATCGTCCATAGCATAACTTTGGAAACAAGTTTTCTCATTCTCTTCTCTCTTTGGCCGAAAATCTCATGCCCCAAAAGTCAAGGGAAGAGCCAATCACATGGTGCCAAGTGTATTGTTTCCAGAAGCTTTCCGGTCGAATTCCTCGATCGGTGTCCGATTCGCGTAATTTCAGAAAAATCTCAAAATTCTGGATTATACAATTCCAAGACAATTCATTCCTCATTAGAAATGTCTAGTCTAACTAACTTTTTAACTCTGTCTAGGTCTTCTCCGGCCAGACGGAAGTTTTATGGAAAAACGTGTCGGTTACGAACCGAATTTCCGGAATCATCAACCTCTGGACAAAAATTCACTGATTCCAAATATGTCCAGCAAATTATAAACTCATCTCCATATTTTGAGTTATAATTTGTTTTTCTTAAATTCTAAAATGTGACTATCTGCATTTTTCCCTATTTCGTCTTATTAGGAAAATGCTCTACCGGCTTCAGAATTAACTTCCGGAAAAGCCTAACGGAAGATAAAAATCCACTGATCAATATTGTACCTTGACTTTGGAAAACCTATTCCTGGTTCTCTAGATAGGATCCGTTTCCTATTTATTTTTTTACTATTCACTTTAATTAATTATATATTAAAATAATACAAATTGCAACTTAATATCTAGATACTTTTTGCCAATTCTTATCTTCAATTTTTTTCCCAAAATTCGGCTGGCCCTTATTAATTATTATTTAATATTTATTTTTTTAATTATTTATTTATTTATTTATTTATTTATTTCAATTTTCCTAAAAATTTCACAAAATTCTCTTATTGGTCCATTCTTGCATTTAGGCTTAAAAATACCTAAACTCATCAAATTTTCTTCAAAATTTCCAATTAATTAGGAAATATATTTATGCTAATTTTTTAGCCATTACTAGTAATTTTAGGGTTTTACATAATTATCTCTGAATTTTCCTTCGTTTATGCTTAAGTAATAGCCAATAATTACTTAATTTATCCCTTACTAATCTTTGATAATTTTCTCAATTGGATTTACTCCTCACCTCATAACTTTTGCATAGACATTTGTGTTTTCATGTCTCATTCATTTTACTAAAATTTATGAGGGTAATTTTGGTCATTTCAATACTTTTTGAACATTCCTTCTCCATTTTCCAAAGTTTATAATTTATTAAATTACCACAATTAGAGATAATATTCTCTCTTAATTTTAATAATTATTTTACTGCCTCCTAGAATTTTTCCACAATTTCCCTCTTTTTCCCCAATTTCTAATAGATTTTCCCTTATAAATACCATAAATTCAATATGGAAATTGATATCACATATTCACTTATCAAAAATAACCATTTTATTTATCCGGGTATTACACCTTGTAACCATATGTATAGAATTTAATGGTTAGAAGCCTATAATAGAGGCCAATGGCGGATGCAAGTGTAAGACTTGGGGGGCAAGTGCCTCCCCTTAAAATGACGTTTTCAAAAAAAAAAAAGGGTTAAATCCAAATACTAGAGAATCCTTTTGCATCGCAGAATCAAATAGCCAGCTTCTCTGAATCAAACTTTCGCCATTTGTTTAATGCCTTATATTGAAAAAGATGTATTTGATAGCATTGATAATAGGGCAATTATGATGAAATTCCAAAAAATAAGGTTTAGAAGGATGATATTGTAATTATTTTTATTGTAATATACTTTTGTTATTAAAATATATGTACTTGAACTTATTTAGTGCTCAGCCTTGCTATTTTTAACCGCACTTTTGCTATTTCTAATCGTACTTAGCCTTGTTTTTCCCTTTATATTCTTTTTTTTTAATGTATTTAAAACTTTTCTCTAAAAAAATTCGGGGGCAGCGAGTCTCCTCGCAAATTGTGCCCCCTTCCGTAAATTTCTGGATCCGCCCCTGATAGAGGCTATGGACAATGTATTGGCATCAAAGAATGAAATGTATGAGAACTCCTCCATATTTCTCCTCCAACTTTCTGTCAATCTCTATCTCTCTCATGTCAATCTTTTATGCCTTCATTATTTTTATAGCAAAAAGCTGTTTTTGTTTTTTTTTTAAACAACTTTTTGTTTTTAAAAACAATAAAACCTTAGGGTAAACTATTTTCAAAAAATTGTTTAAAAAAAAAAAACAGTTTTTAAAAACACAATCAAACAGCCCCAAAATCAGTCTCCTCTTCTGGTCAAAATATTGGTAATGTCCTCTCTAGGTGCAAGTCCTTCAAGGGAAGTATGGTATATGACGATGGTGCTAAAGATCTGGCAGCAGATTCAGGGCCTCTAAAAACGATCTTCTGAAGTCAGAATTGGGCATCCTTCAAGAAGGAATCTTGACAACTCTTGGAAGATTGCCATAAGCATTGTTATGGTTGATCATACTACAACGACTCTTGTTCATTCTTGTTTATCCTCTCCTCTACTGTTACTTTTGAATGAAATAATAATTATACATCTTACATCTATTTTATTCCCACAATAAAAGAAAAATGTGGTATGTGGAGGAGATTCATCCGTACCTTGGGTGGGGATTGAGCCATCACTATGGCGAGGACCACTAAACCACTAGACCACTGACACACCATCACACACGAGTCCACATTACATGTTTATGTTTATGTGTTTATTAGGTGCTTATACCTCTAATTAGATGTATAAACATATTTTTCAAATTTTTTTTATTTATATATTGTATTTATTTAGATCAAAATTATATGCTGCTTTCTAAGATTTTTTTTACATCCAGTATCTCAAATTAATTAATTTCCAGTTTTACATTTGTCTGTAACACCATTATTATGGAAATTAATTAATTTGAGATATTGGATGGAAAAAAAAAATATTAGAAAGCAGCATATAATTTAAATCTAAATAAATACAATATATATAAAAAAAATTTAAAAAATATGCTTATACCTCTAATTAAAAGTATAAGCACCTAATAAGCACATAAATATAAGCATGTAATGTGGACTCCACACACACACACTCTCACATTCATGTATTTGCCCTGTAAAAAGCCAAATATTTGATAAATTATCAACCCAAAAAGTAAGAACGCTAGAAGGAGGGCTTGAACCTCCGACCTTGTGGTTAACAGCCACACGCTCTAGCCAACTGAGCTATTCCAGCTGATGTCTTCTACAAGGTAATACTTATATATATAAAAACAACATCTGGAAAGTAACGCAGCAAGTTGTCCTTTGACATGATTAATGAATAGATTACATTGTTTATGGCCAGAATTAGCCCACATCTCTTGAGACAATTTGAAAATAATTGAAACATTATGAACTAGTTTTCTTCCATGGGGCCGTATATAGCCAACTAACCTTTATTTTTTTTAGTAAGAGACGTGAAAAAAATTGATTCATTTGATAAAATGATGTATTAGGTAATTTTTATAAATTTTAAAATATATATGACAATTCACATTATTTTTATGTTGTAAATAATATTATTTTTATGCCTCATTTACTGTGTAATATACTCATCTTCCATTTAAATATTGACATAAAATAATTTGATAATATATATAGTATTTACATTTCAATATTATGCACTTATTTTTTCTACTTTTTTAACTATGTATATAGTATATACACACGATTTACTTTCACCATAAACAAATTTTGTTCTTATTTTTAAAAATAAATTTCTATAGCACCTCAATTTTTTCATGGAATTTCACTTCAGGCCCCACAAATATTGAGCTTTAGACGGACTTCTTCTTGGTAATCAAGTGAATTTAAAATATTTTAAGATTAAATAAAATTGTATAAACATTAGTAGTTTATGATTGATAGAGGAGCATAATTAAAGAAGAAGGTGAGAGAGATTGAAAAACAAAAAGAAAGAAGCAGATGTAGTGGCTATGGTGTTTGTGAGTGTCACGTAAACGAGAAATAATGGAAGGCACAATCATTTAAGTCCGTAATTCGACACGATCAAATATTCTTCATTTAAAGAATTTTGAGAGAGCTCATCATGAGACAGAAAGTCAACCCGATTTAAACAAACTAAAATATGGATTTATTTTTCTTTCTTTCTAAGCCTAAAATTAGAACCGTTAAAATGGGTCACCCCAACCCGTTAGGTCCTAACCTGTGCGGGTTAGAGTCAAAAAGCCCACATGTTAAATAGTCCACACGGGCTAAAAATTATATAACTTTAAGCCTATATTTGGTTTGAGGGGAGGGGAAAATTTTTTTTGACAAAATTACCCATGGGAAATTTTAAAAATTACATAGCTTTTTGTATCGTTTTCCACACATTAACTTTGAAAACGTGCCACATTATAGGCATATATGACTTTTCACACTAGGGAGGGGCGGTGCCCCTCCCTCCCTCACCTCCAACCAAACATAGTCTAAGAGTTAAGACTAGCCCACGGGCCAAAAATTCTATTAAATTGATTCAATAAAATATATTTTAGGTTAAAATGACAATTTTTTTTTTTTTTTGTTCAAGACATCCTTTTGAGTTAAAAAGAGAAAATACATATCCATTATCATATATTTGTTTTAGTTACCACTCTTGTCTTGTTTATAAGTCCATTTTAACAAAAAAATTTGATCCTATTTATAAGTCAAGTTTCATGTAATAAATGAGATTGTGACAATTTTACCCATATTAATTGTATTCATGAAGATAGAGAGAGAAGAAACCGTTGAAAAATACTCAATCATAAATGAGGACAAAGTTGAAAATTTACCTCATAATTATTGAGTTAACTACATTTCTTTGATATGTGAGATTTATTTAGTTAAAATGAACTTATAAATAGATCGAAGTGGTACTTTGTTTTACTAAATTATGTGACTGCTAACACCATTTTATATTCCGTCTCGAAAAATACAATCAAGAACCTTTAAATTTATTCTATACAACTAAACAAATAACTAGGTCCTAACCTCATCTTGAGTAAAATATGAATATTTTTATATATTTTAATTATGATAGGTTCAACTCCCTTTAAACTATATTATTCTACATCGACCGGTCTAGTTTTCACTAGTTGAACAACTGGCAATGACATTCATATCATTGGATTTTACTATATATCAACATGCACATCACATGCAAGCTGCATAGCCCAAGTTGTGAGAGAAAAGAAAGTAAATATGACAAAACATCGACAAGTACGATGTTTTGTTTTGATTTATCAACTTCACTCTAAGATTCATTCATGGACTCTTATGAGTCTTAAAATATAATTTACATGAACCCCTCGTCTTAGGTTCAACTGGTAAAGGGGTCAGACACTCTCACCAAATGGAGGGGATTCGATCCTGGAGCACCAAATGGAGGGGATTCGATCCTGGAGTTGGTCAAGGTGCTGGGGAGGCATCCTAGCTAGCTCCTGGGTGCTTAGGTAAACGTCTAAAAGTAATAGACGCTCGCCCTACCCAACATTGATATCACCTAGGAGAAAGGGAGATTTCGCCATGCCTTTAAATCGTAGGTGAACCCAACTCCTTTTTTATAATTTATGTATCAAAAAACAAAACAAAAAATAATAATTTACGTAAGATAGGCTTAAAATATTTAAAATGCTCACACACACACTCTTACACATTATCTCATTGTTTATTTGATCTTTTTTTTTTCGGGGTTAAGGTGTAGATTGACCAACCAAGTGTTACGTTAGAAACACCGGGTATAAAAATGTTTTGAAGAGAGCAAAAATACCAATGAACAACTGAAATAGGGAAAAAAAAACCGATGAAGAATTTAATACTTATGAAAGTAGCACAATTCTCATTTTAGTTTATTCGCCGAAGTTTAAAATTTTTAATTGGTATTTTTGCTCCCTTTCAATTGTTCATTGGTATTTTTACTCACTTCAAAACATTTTTGTGCCTGATGCTCCTAGCGTAATACTTCATTGGTCAATTTACACCTTAACCCTTATATTTTTTTGTAAGCCATAAAAAATATACTTTTGCATGTTTGGCCTAACTTATTTTTAGCTTATCTTCTACTTATAAGTATAAGCTAGGCCAAACAAGATTTACTAACATAAACTCTTATAATTATAAGAGCTTATTTTATAATGAAGAAAAAAGAGCTTAAAAATAAGCTCCTAGCTCTTTTTTAAAAGAAAAAAGAAAAGAGAACCTGTAATCTCTCGATTGAACACTATTGTTGTCGCCGCCGCCGCCACCCCCTTCACCGTCGCCGCCGCCACCACCACCACCGTCGCAGCTGCCACCACTACCACCTCCGCCGCCGCCGCCACCCTATTATAATATACTTTTTATGATAATTTTTATTAGAAAAAGTGTTTTTGACAAAAATTTTGTCAAACAACTTATTTTTAATTTCAGCTTTTAAGTAACTTTTAAGCTAAAAAAATTATATAATCGCAAAACATCTTTTAGCTTTTTTTTTAAAAGCTTTTTTTTAGTTTTAACTTAAAAGTAGCTTTTAACTTAAAAATAAGAGGATCCAAACGGGTTAACATCAAGCTAGATTAATCTTTCTTGGAGTATTGAGGACAAATTAATAGTATACTTCTCTCAACTAAGTTGTTATATACGCAAGAGTTGTGATTCAAACTATCAACTATTTAATGAGAACTCTTATTATTCGCATCAATCTAGCTAAGTTGATACTTTCCAAACACTTTATTTGAATAGAAAAAAGTAGTGAAAAAAAAGTAAGAGAAATGTATATTTTCTTATTTGGATAGGAAAAAAATTTCAAAAATAGAGGAGAAATGTATATTTTCTCCCTGAAATGATTTTGGAGAGGAATTGAAATTAGACATATATAGTTTTCAAAATTTTCCTAAAGAAGAGGAAGAGGCTTCATACCAAATATTATATATTTTCATTGTAAGAATAATCACTTTTTTTCACCGAAAAAGGTAATTACTTTTTAAAAAAAAATAATTCATCAAAATACAAAAGAGAGAAAAGATTTCTCTCTACTTTTCCCTTATTTTCATTCACTCCCATTTTCTCTTTTTAACTAATCAAAGTTTAAAGAATTCCCCTAAACTTTTAAATGAGCCCTACCAACGCGCTTTGGATTTAATTAATTATATCCATACTAATTTTTTATATATATAAATATACATTCAGGACACAGAAAAGATGCCAATTGCGTCACGGATCCTTGACATAATGTTTCCCACATTTTGGTTTATTTGCACATTTCTTCCCCCTCAATTGAAACGTAATTAAAGTATTGCATAAAGCGAAAAACATTTACTAGCTTTGTTCAAAAAAAAAGAAAAACATTTACTAGCTTCAAGAATGAGTAACGTGTGAACGGGCACGGCACGAGCGGCTCTAATAATTGAAACCCCATATCTCCATATATTTACTTCAAACTTGGCCTATAAATTCTTAGGCTTGATCCAAATTTTTATGTATACACAAGCAAAAACCATAAAATATCTAGAATCTTTGCAAAAAGATGCAGCAGAAAGATCACAGCCATGTTAGAAGAAGGAAAAAGGGAGGTCTTCTCACGTTGCCCTTTATCTTTGGTAAGCCTCTCAACAATCTTCTCTCTGCTTAGTTTTTTCATTGAAGGTTATGTTTTCTTCTTAGATTATTTCCACTTCTCACCAGAAAGTTGAGTTTTTGAATTTGTGGTTTTGGGTTTGTTTTGTTGAAGCTAATGATGCGTGTGAGAAGCTAGCGGTGGTGGGTTTGAGCACAAACATGATTAGCTACTTGACAACACAACTTCACTTGCCATTAACCAAAGCAGCCAACACCATCACCAACTTCAATGGAACTGCAAGCTTGACTCCTTTGCTCGGAGCCTTCCTCGCCGACTCCTATGCCGGCAAATTCTGGACCATCACTCTCGCTTCCATCTTCTACCAAATAGTAAACACCCCTTCTTCTCTCTCTCTCTCTATCTCTCCCTCTCGTTCTGTCACAAGTCTCACATCAGAAAGATAACTGAGAAACAATAACCTTGTAATTAAAACTCTTCAACTCTAACCACATGCTAGCTTTTGGGGTGTGATTATCTTAAGGACTCGTGCTAATCTCTGGTTAAATCATGTACTATAAGTTGTTACTATATATAAACATACTAAGCTAAGTTGTAACAGTATGCATATACTTGATTATTTTGCAGGGGATGATAAGTCTGACATTATCAGCAGTGCTTCCACAACTAAGGCCACCACCATGTGAAGAAGGTAAGGGGGTATGTAAAGAAGCTGACTCAGGACAGCTAGCAGTACTGTATGGGTCTCTGCTTCTCGGGGCTCTCGGGGCGGGCGGGATCCGGCCGTGCGTGGTGGCGTTCGGGGCGGACCAGTTTGATGAGTCGGATCCGGAATCTACAAAGACGTGGACCTACTTCAACTGGTACTATTTTGTCACAGGAACAGCAACATTAGTGGCTGTTACTGTGCTTGTTTATGTTCAAGATAATGTGGGATGGGGATGGGGCCTGGGAATCCCAAGCATAGCTATGTTTGTGTCTATTGTCATCTTTGTTGTCGGGTACCCGCTTTACCGAAACTTGGATCCGGATGGGAGCCCGTTTACCCGGTTGGTGCAAGTGGGTGTGGCTGCGTTCAGGAAGAGAAAGCTACAACATGTGACTGACTCTGAATTATTGTACCAGAACGATGAACTGGATGCCTCCATTTCTTTGGGAGGGAAGCTCCTCCATTCTCAACAGTTCAAGTAAGTGTCTCTCTCTTTTTCACTGCCAATCTTTATTTAATTACAGTTTGGTGCATGCAAAGAAATACACACTCTCTCTTTAAAGATCTATTTATTTAATTTAGTTATATTATTAAAATTAGTTAAGTTTTTATAATTTCACATTTTTTTAAAACACCATACCCATTTCACTTGATTCCCTCAATCTTGATTATTGTAGGTAAATTAGAAAAAATATTGATAAATATAAAAAATATGTTTTATATTATAACCAAAATCAATTCCTCAGCTAGATCATATTTAAGATCACAGTAGTATATAATTATCAAATAGGTTTGAAGTGAGAAACAAATTTTTCACAATACCCAAGAATCGTGCATTAAGCTCCCAAAGTGTCGGTCACTACTTCCTTGTTTCAATGATGGACCATGGTTGAATTTTGGTCAAACAATTCATGAATAAATTAATATATCTTAAATGATATTATGCTTGAAATAAAATAATAATAATTCATAATAATACGAATAAATATTTAAATCAAAACGATATATTAGTATAAAAAAGCAACATACATCAATCAATAATGTCTCTGTGGTCTAAAATTTAAAACTTTACAATACATATGTATATGTATGTGCATATTTGTTCATTTTTCTTCCCTTTTCCATGTGCATTTTGTACATATATGCATAAATTGTAATTTAAAAACATGGATTAAAATATCGACCCAGTTCTTGGTTCAATCGGTTGAACTGGCTAGTTCGGTTCAGTTTTCCTAATTTAACAGTGAAAAATACTCTTGAATTATCAAGGTTAGATGTGAGAAGAATTTTAAAAAAAAAAATCTTAGAAAGAAAAAAGCTCCTTAATGTGCGTGATTTTTGGCAACTATTGCCAATGTGATTAGGTGAAGCATTTAGCAACCTAAATATTAGTCCCCATCAAGCAGTATGAATCCAAGGATAATAGTTAACATGCAGACAAATATCTAACAATCAAGTTGGCCCATCCTTTTTTTTTTTTTTGCCAACAAGGCATATGCCCATTCAATCATTATCCTCAATCAATCATCCACTCATTCTTTTACTTTTTATGGGTTCACATTATCCCTATCCCTACCTTTAGACTGTGGGTGAACCCAACCCCTTTCCTAAAATTCTTTATATCAAACATAAAAAAATCATCCACTCATTCTTTTACTTTTTATGGGTTCACATTAGCTGCACATCTCTTATGTGCGTCCAGTTCATCCTTCTAATAAAGGGATGAGCACATTTTTTTTAGAATTTTTTTATATATTTTATTTATTTAAATTAACTTATATGATGCATTTAAAAATATTTTTTACACCCAACATCTCAAATTAATTATTTTTGCAGGATATTGGTGTTATAGGAAAAATATTTCTGAATGCAGAACTATAAATTAATTAATTTGAGGTATTGAGTGTAAAAAAAATATTTCAATATGCAATAGATAATTTAATCTAAATAAAAAAAATG
This sequence comes from Acacia pycnantha, assembly GCA_025563575.1. Lineage (NCBI taxonomy): Eukaryota > Viridiplantae > Streptophyta > Magnoliopsida > Fabales > Fabaceae > Acacia > Acacia pycnantha. The sequence continues at coordinate 47,592 of JAMWYP010000461.1, forward strand.
TTCATTAGAGGAATAAACACATAAAGTGCATCTAATGTGAATTCTACTTTTTATACATTCATTCATTCATTTTTTTTTTTTTTGTGAACACTGATTTTATTTTTCCAGCATGTGGCGTCTCATCACCTCACAAATTACCATAGCATACATATTTTCTTTCATATTATTTCAATTATAGAAGAACACCAAAAAAGCAGGCTGGTCACCTTATTATATGTTTATAAACAATGGTCACTATGAATAATCAAATTATATAACTAATATTCCTTTGTATAAATTTTAGAATATAAAAATTCGTGACTTAAATTCAAATTAAAAGATCTTGTATGATTTGGACAAAAACATAATATTAACAAAACTCATTTAATTCACGGGCCTTCATGAGTTTGGTGCAAATACGACATTCTTGAAAAATTATTGAAGAGTCGAAGAATCACCAGCTAAGCTAGTCTGGTTCATGTCTATCCATTTTTGTGTAGGACACAGTTAGCTATAGCTCCCAATAAACATTTAACCTCAAGACATATTTTAGTCTATAACCATTAACCAATTAACCATTATTTGTGCGCATATGGGAGGAGTTGGGTAACTCATTTAAAGAGAATAATAAAAAGGATAATTAATCTATAGGTCTTTATATATAGTTTTAACTAAGTTTTAATTTGGTCCTTATAGTTTTTTTTTTCTTTTTATCATGTCTTTGTACTTTTACTTGTTTTTAATCAAATCTTTATAGTTTTTTTTTTTTTACCAAATCTTTAATTTTTTTCACCGGATTTTTAATTGGGTCCTTATAGGTTTTTTATATATTATAAATTAATAATATTATTAAAATATTATTTATTAATAATAAATTTAAAATAATCATTACATAATTCAAAAATTAATTAATACAATTTATTAGTGATCCTTAATTAATTAATTATAATTATATTCTATTTTTATAAAAATATATTATTATCATTCAAATTTTATAATTATAAAAATTAAGTAAAAATTATAATAAATAATAAATAATATAAAAAAAAACTATAAGGACCTAATTAAAAATTGATTGAAACTATAAGGACCTGCATATTAATTATCCCTTAATAATATTAGTTGCATTAGTTATTTATAAAAAGGATTAAGGTGCATTCAACATCCAAAAATACTTTTCTAAATATATTCAATATTCTAAAATATTTTGTGATGCATCCAGATCCATAATATAAAAATTAATTGGGGAGTTGATATCGTTTGTAAATATAGTACCTATTTTTTTTTCATATTTTTCAATTATTTTATAATTTATTCTTATTGATGCTCTCTTAACAATAATTAAGGAGGAAAAGAAATGAGAGAATTAAGATTAGAGCATTTTAGAAAATACATGTCATATAAATTAATTTCCTTAATCTAATCAAATTAGATAAATATGTCTTATATTAAGGACTAGAGAAATTTTTTTTTTTTTTTTGGTATGTCAAGTATTTTTTGGCTCAACGGATATCTTGAAGTAATTTTTTCAAATACTTCCAATACCCTAACATATTTTTGGTACTTCAAGCACAAAGATACCTATTTAATCATTTACAATGAAAACAACCCCATACGAAAACACTAATTAATATATGTAATTAATATGAATAATATAATTTGGTAAACATTATAAATTTAGGAGACAAATTAGATTGAGTTCTTCTAATACATCTGATTCTCAATACAAGATCTTCTATTAATTGCTGGATGTAGTATAAACTTTAGAGCAAACCTCTCAATTACTTCCTATATTAAGAATATCAGGAAGAAAACTAGAGGCAAGATTTTATAATTTTTGAAAAATATTTTAAATGCAGATTTCTGGACAAGGCAGCCATAGTGAGTGAAGAGGACAAGAACGACCTGAAAAAACCAAATTTATGGAGGCTAAACACAGTACATAGAGTGGAAGAACTCAAGTCGCTAATCAGAATGGGCCCAATATGGGCCTCAGGCATCCTCCTCATCACAGCCTATGCTCAACAAAGCACCTTCTCCCTCCAACAAGCCAAAACCATGGACAGGCACATCACCACCTCCTTCCAAATCCCCGCCGGCTCCATGACCGTCTTCACCATCCTCACCATGCTCGCCACCACTGCCTTCTATGACCGCATCTTCATCCCCATCGCCCGCCGCCTCACTGGCCTCGACCGCGGCATCACCTTCCTCCACAGAATGGGCATAGGCTTTGCCATCTCCATCATTGCTACCCTCGTCGCCGGCCTAGTCGAGGTAAAACGCAAGCAAGCCACCGCTTCTGCCATCTCCGTGCTCTGGCTCGTGCCGCAATATAGTCTCCATGGAATGGCTGAAGCTTTCATGTCAATAGGTCACTTGGAGTTTTTCTATGACCAGGCTCCTGAGAGCATGAGGAGTACTTCCATGGCGTTGTTTTGGACTTCCATCTCGGCCGGGAACTATGTAAGTACATTTCTGGTTTCATTGGTTCATAGGTTGAGCCGTAAGCCTGATGGATCGAATTGGCTTCCTGATCATAATCTGAACAAGGGCAAGTTGGAGTACTTCTATTGGATCATTACGTTACTGCAAATTGTTAACTTTGCTTATTACTTGTTTTGTGCCAAAGCCTATGTTTATAAGCCAATTCAGGTCCTTCGTAAAGGGCAAGAAGATAGTTCTGATGACAACCAGATTGAACTTGCAACCAAAGTCTGAATTCAGCTTTAGATAGTTGACTCAGTGACTCGGATTTTCTTACTTTTCTATTCTATAAAAAGTCTAAAAGATGGGAGAGGATTTCCTCATTAGCAAAATTCTCATTATCTCTCACAGGTAAATCTGGACCGTTGAAATCTTGATCCAAGGGCCCAAAGATTTTAAAAAAAACCGCATGCGGTTTTTTAAAAAAATCTTCTGGGCCCTTGGATCAAGATTTCAACGGCCCAGATTTACAGATAATGAGGGATGTGCAGAAATGTGAAAAGGAGAGAAACTGGACCCCTAAAAGATGGTGTTCCGATGGTGATATTACGCTTTATAGAGGTTGTAAGGTGAACATGTAATGTAAATAATTAGTAGTAATAGAAAACAGAAAAACGATGCTCTTACTATTGCTTGTATCATCGTTGGTTTGTTCAATTCTGAATTTTCCTTCTTCGGCCATGGAAGAAATCCAATAAAGACCAACTTTAGAGTCAACTTTGATTTGAAGCTATAAATCAAAAGTTTCTAAAGATATTTTTTGGCATTTAAAACAACGTTTTTTTCAAAAATCCGCCAGCACTAAAGACACAAGTTACAAATTGGATCAAACCTTCCACTTGCTAGAGAGGTTTCATGCAATTAGACTACAATGGCATTAACTTTGAAAAACATTTTAAAGACTGAGAACCACTCAAGTTTCTGTTATAGGTCGCCTCTAATTACTACAACATAAATCGCGATATATGACGGTTATTAATTGTTATATATATATCTATATTTGGGCACTAAAAAGATCGGAAAGATACACTCCAATTCCAAACCATTATTTATTCTGGGCCTATTATAATAATTATAATATAACACCATTTATGTATTGAGGTTTGATGAGGACATAATTTGCCCATTGATGTGATAATAACTAACGGGCACACATAGCAACCGTCATAATATATGGTAATGCTTACATAATATATAACAATCTCATTTTACAATCATTATTTATTCAGTAACATACCTAACAATTTTTATATAAGAACAGTGACTTTTAATAAAAATTAATAATGGCCTCACGTGGACAACTGTTATGTATTAAGCAGATAAATAACGGTTATAAATAAGAACTGTAATACCTCTGATTAAAATAATAATAATAATAATAATAATAATAATAATAATAATAAAAGAATTAATATGTGTACATATATAGAGAGAAATAATCTAAATTGATTTCTAGAGTTTCTCCTAGAATCTAGGCACAATAATTTGAAATTTAAAAAAAAAACAAATAAACAATTAAGATCACATAATCATATCGATTAGACTAGATCACATAATGATTAGGGTTTAAGTGATAAAGGCACATTCCAACAAAAGATAATAATAATATATAAAATATCTAGAAATTAATAATGTTTTTAGTATTATTTTATTAAATTGCAATAATTAAATAGCTCAACCCATAGCTAAAACCCTAGATTTTAATTATAAATTTAGGTTTAGCCGCCTAAACCTAGAAAACGCTCGACTCTTTTTCTTTCGACTATTTTCTCTGCTACGGCATCCTCCTCCCATACTCTCCTCAAATTGTTTTTCTGTGTACATCAAAAACAACATCTTAAATATTAAATTAATATATTATATTATATTCTCTGGGTTTCGATTTAGGTGATTGAATGTGTATAGATTTCTTCTTCGCGGATTTCGTGATTGAATTTTATAAATGTTTTGATTAATATATATATATATACACACACACGCATAAATACAAATGAATATATATATGGTGAGAAATTCATTTTTGTGTGTATTGAAACAATTTAATGGTGGGAGGATAGCTTTGGGATGGTACCTCCTAAAGTGATGAACACAACCTTTAGGCTTTATGCCTCCGATATGTATTTGATGTGAACCGATTATATCCGTTCTTCCTAAAGTGGTGTCTGGCAGGGTTTCCCGGGACACTAGTAGCAACTTTAGGAAGAGGTGTGCACATTAAGACGAAATATTTTGATGCCAATTTGATGATTGTGACTGGCAGGGTTTCCCGGGTCACAGAGTAGACTGGCAGGGTTTCCCGGGTCTACCATGGTTCTCTTCCCACTAAACAGACTGGCAGGGTTTCCCGGGTCTCAATTAATTTAAAATGATAAAGAATGATATTTGGTGTAAATTCTATATGATTATTTTACTTGATTTATTTAAGGTATTTGAGCCACTTAAATCCTATTTTATTGGGATTACCAGCGTTTCTTGATTTTGTATATTATGGGTGCGACGATCCTTCTGGGGAGCAGATTTTGATGAAGCAGGTTCTCGAGGTTGGGGCTAGCAGTGAGAAGTGAGGATGACGACGTAGAGATTTCTAGGATTATTTCTAGCTAGTTTTATTTTCTTTTTCTTTTTCTTTTTTAAACATTTTTATTTCAGTTGGATTTATGTTAATGCAATAAGTAGCCTTGCACTTGTTCCGGTACAAGTGCGGCGGTAACACTTCCCAACATTGTTTATTTTGGAATTCAGTATTTATTTATCAAAATCCTTGAAGGTTTATGTTAGCATAATTGTCAGTAAATTGGGGGTGTTACAAAATGGTATCAGAGCCTAAGGTTCTCCTTAGCTCCGCTTTTGATGCTAACTCAGGGATCAAAGATCCCAGAGGTTAAAAGAAATAAATAAATTAAATTTAAATTTAAGTAATAATAATAGTAATAAATAAATTTTAAATGTGAGAGATGGGTAGTGAAGGGTTATTCTCTTGTTTTTGTTTTGATTTGTTTCCTTGAAAATTTTTATATAGTTGTATGTTTTAAATTATTTTGTAATTATATGATTATAATTGCCTTGTGAATTTAATATTCGTTTTTATTCAAAGAAGGTACGCAGTTAAGTTTCGAGGACGAAACTTGTTTTAAGGAGGGTAGTTTGTAATACCTCTGATTAAAATAATAATAATAATAATAATAATAAAAGAATTAATATGTGTACATATATAGAGAGAAATAATCTGAATAAGTTTCGAGGTTGGGGCTAGCAGTGAGAAGTGAGGATGACGACGTAGAGATTTCTAGGATTATTTCTAGCTAGTTTTATTTTATTTTTATTTTTCTTTTTTAAACATTTTTATTTCAGTTGGATTTATGTTAATGCAATAAGTAGCCTTGCACTTGTCCCGGTACAAGTGCGGCGGTAACATTTCCCAACATTGTTTATTTTGGAATTCAGTATTTATTTATCAAAATCCTTGAAGGTTTATGTTAGCATAATTGTCAGTAAATTGGGGGTGTTACAAGAACCGTGAACATTTATAATATATGAAGGTTTTTATATAACAATTGTGATATATGGATATAAGACTTTTCAAGTGAGAGTTTCTGAGCTAGTTGACCTCCTCTATATATATAACAGAACATCAGTACCTTCCACATCGAGTGACTATATACAATTTGGCATGGATCAAGATATTCCAGGCTTTTGAGGAGAATAAATGACAACTGTTGATGTATATAAGTGATAATATAACCGGTAACCTATATATCATTATATCTCTTCACAGGAATTAACCCCTGGAAAGCAAGTGACTCTAGGAAAAAAACATATACCCCTATCAAAAAGGGCGGAGGGGTATGCAAGCCCTTGAACTTAAGGGTTTGCATAACCCCTACTCCCTTTCTGATAGGGATGTTTGTTTTTCCCCATCTTCCTTTGCTTTCCAGGCTTTATTTCTAAAGAAACACATAGTATAGGTGAACACTTACATTATTATATGTATAGATCAGGAGTGTGATTGATTTTAAGTACATAACCTAGAAAATCTTGATCCATCCAAATTGCATGGCTACTTGAAGTGGAAAGTACTACTCTATTATATATATATAGAGACAAAACCAAGTAGCTCAAAAACTCTCACATTGAGAGTTTATGATTGATCACAATGTTGAATTTCGTAGCTTTTAACTTAGTGCCACATGCTCAAAAGAAAAACAAGAGAGGAACCTTCAGTCAACGCAATATGGGATTTCCAAGAAAACATAACTTCACAAAAGCAATTCAATATGTCACCTGAACTAGTTTATTCACAAATGTTGTTCGTGTATGACTGTCGATAAATCTAAACTAGTATATTCACAGAGCTTGTTCATGTATGACTCTCATTGGTAAAATTGAACTAGTTTATTCATCACATCCCTATTGAACTTTTTGAAGTAACTTTCAGAGATATGGATACTTCCAAAAAGGAAATGTATTTGCTTAGGGATTATATCTCCAGAAGTAACATAAAAAAATATTAATAAGTATCAAGTGTTGACAACTTCTTGTAACAGGCAAGAAACATCTGATCAAAGCAGTAATAGGTTTTCTAAACAAACATAACTTCACAAAATCAAGTTAATGTCATCTTAAATGATTTATTATGTTGTAACTTCACAAATTAAAGGCATCTCAATCGAATAAGGAGAACATAGCACAAAAAGGAATGCAACCTAGCTAGGGCTTACAAAAGAAATATGAGCTAAGGCAAGCAAAAACAACTCGCTCGACGGTCGTTGAGATAAGTGTGAAGGTATTCACTAGCGCGGTTGTCACTGAGAAGTAAGATGAAGGCTTTTAATGGTGGGGCTCAACTGAAAACAATTCTCAATGGCCGGAAAAAACAACAAGAATAGTAGGGTTACAATGTTTGCAGGTTTCGTTAAAACAGACTAAGTATTAAGTGTATTCCCTTTCAGACATTTAAATAGAAGAGAAAGGGTATGTTTTTTGGGTTGTCATGCCTAAGACTTTACATGATGGTTGTATCGATAAAACAATTATTTATTTGATTATATTTATTATAATTCTTTGTTAATAACCGTGAGTTATGTTACTGTTTTAACATATACATATATCACGGTTCTAAGTTAATAGTCATGAGGTTTGTTATTATTTTTTGAAAAAAAAATTGGGCAGCTAAGTGCTTAGATAATTGCATTTATACATTTTAAAAAGATAAAACCAAAAATACCACCCTCGATCTGGTGACTAGTTTCCTGATAGATGATATGAGGTTTGCTGCGAATTTAGGAACTTTCGTTTCCTTCAATTTTAATGAATTAAAAGTTCCATAGATTCGCAGCAAAACTCACATCATCATGCTATTCGTCACCAGAGGAGTGACTAGAATCTAAGAGTTTGTCAGGATTATGGTTGCCAATCTCATACTGATTAAGAATAAGATTGACATTTCTCTTCATACTTGACAAATATTCGGCCAGCCTCCTTATAGCATGGTCAATGCGTTTTGTATGATTCATCATTGCCTCCACTTGAGGCTGAGGTTGAGGTTGTGGAGGAGAAGGGGGAGATGGAGGTGGAGGTGGAGGAGGAGGAGGAGGATGTCATGGATTATCTAGCAAGTATTCAGCATGGTGTTTCATCTTGGCGATTGAAAGAACAGAGGAGGACGAAAAAGAAATAGTACTATAAACATAAGGAAATGAGGAGTTTATATATATTGGAAGTGACAGGTTTGAACCATCATTGCACACGTTGGAAGTTGAAGAGGAGCAATTGCACCCTGTGGTGGGTAATGAAAGGGTACTTGGTTCTCGTGTTGATCATCAAAGAATGAAGAAGCACGATGTATTACCATTATGAAAGTGGGGAAGGGGAAAGGTTGGAACCATTTAGTTGACAATTATTTAAGATAAATCGTTATGTTGTTTTGCTGATATAAAGTTGGAAGACAAATCACTTGTTTGTTCATCTAAAATTTCATGACAGTTTTACTGTAATAACCGTCTATCTTGTGAAACAATATATGACGTTTACAAAGTATAAGCATTATGTATTTGTATGGTAATCTAATAAGTGATGATTGTTACTTAGTAACAGTCATGTATATACTTTTTTTTTAAAAAAAAAATGGTGGTTGATTATGCAACCACCATTTTACAAAAAAAAAAAAAAAAAAAGACAGTAAATAACCAAACTAAAGATAAAAGCTACGGAGATGTTTTAAGAACAAGATGTATCATCAGATTCTTCATTCTCTAGTAACTTGTCCACCTTCTCTTTCAAAAAGCGAGCGAAAGAAGTAAGTTCCTTTAAGCATTGGTACATGTGTCCTTGCTCTCTCGCATGTAAACCTGGACCATAGGATGAAGCTCATAGTTTATGTGGACGGGATCTTCAATGCTTATTGGCAAAAGGAGTTCATCTATCCATGATGTTTTGTTAAAATAGAAGTTGGCTTTGAGAATTTGAAATGGGAGTAGAGAAATGAAATTCAGTTTTCGAACGTTTATATAGAGAGGGTTTCATGGATTATCGAGTTATTGCGTCTTTTAGTATTAAAGATCAATATATTTTATAAATGGTGACGGTTAATTTTTAATAACCGTTATGTTTTTTACAATTTTTTTACAATTTATTATTAACTTAATGTTAATTAACTTAGAACCATTATTTATTTGCATGGTCTTCTATTAAGTGATGGGGTTTTTACTTAATAGTTGTTATGTATTTGTATTAAGTATCCTAACCATTTTGCCCCTTCTTCCATAGCTAGCGCCTCCGTCGCCTCTGCAAGTCAATTTATTGCATCGAAGGACGAGATGACACAAGAGAAAAGAGTACTAGGGAAGGGTCTTGTTGCCATGAAAGAGGTTCAAAAACCAAATTAAGAGACGGTGGAGGAAACTTACTTTGAGATAAAACAAGAAAGAACAATTTGTGAAATCTAACAAGGCAAAAAGCAACATGCTGAGGTGGCTAATGAACTTTTAGATTTCACAATTCGTCCTTTCTTGTTTCATCTCACAATAAGTTTCCTCTGATCCCCTCTATCTTCATTTGCTTTTTGAACCTCCTTCATGACAACAAGACCCTTCCCCAGTGGTCTTTTCTCTTGTGTTATCTTGTCATTCGGCGCAATAGATGGATTGATGGAGGGGGTGGAGATGCTGGCTATGAAGGAGGGGGCAACATGGTTAGGATCCTCAGTACTTGAGTCATTTATTTCCACCCACAAGCCTTTAGGAGGAGGAGGGGGTGGTGGCGGTGAAGGAGTTCCCTGAGATCTGAACATGATGAGGAGAGAAGGAGGAGGCCGAGAAACAAAAGTAACAAAAATCACAAGGGTCAAGGAATAGTTGAGTTTAAATAGAGGTCTCATATATTACGAATAGTTATGAATTATAACTTATGAAGGTCTAACAGGATTATGAAGGGTTACAGGTTATAACATTGAAGATCCAAATGTTACAAAGGGTTATGAAAGAGTTAGATGACGATTGTTTATGGAAATCGTTATGCTTTGTCTTCAGTTATATAAGTGTTATAATACAAATCGTTTGTAAGTGTTACATGACGTTGTCTCTTAAGAATCATCATTTTTGTCACTAAATAAATTACGGTTATTATTTACAATTGTTATTTTTATGTTTTCATGAATACCACCTCACAATATATGACGGAGTGTATAACTATCCATTACATTTAAGCATTATATATCATTGCACAACCTCCTCCTCAACATACATGGCATTTATTAGATGTAATCGTTATGTATTAAGAGTTATAAATGTCCAAACCTGTAATAGTGAACCCGTCACTACAATCAATGAGAGGTCGTTAAATCATTAAATTTTTTTGAAAATGAAAAAAAAAATTCAAACCTGGTATCTTTAAAAATTAGAACTATGGATTACATATAATGAAAAAAAAAAAACTTTTTAGACTGCTTCATACTTTAAATAGAGCAATCTTGAAAAAAATATTAATTAATAACCCACTTAATAACTTATAATAAAAATTGCACATTCCTTTCAAAACATGACTTACAACATGGACACACATATTTTTCAGATCAAAAGATTATGATACTCCCTCATATATTTAATGTAAGACCTGTTTTCTTAATTTGATTAGATTAAAGAAGTTAGTTAAATTAATTATTATGATATGTTTTTTAAAGCACTCTAATCATCTTTCTTCAGAATTCCCTCCACCTCTTTCTTAATATTGTTGAGAAAACATCAATAGATCAATAGATGTAAATTAGAAAAAGAATAAAAAAATATGAAAAATAAATTTTATATTTAAAATTAAGATTAACTTTTTAATTAGATGAAAAGACCATAGGAGTAGATAAAATATGTAATTCAAACAGGTCAAAGAGTCTCTCTTGAGTTATGACCATAATCACATACCCCAACAGTAAATGGAATGAGATCCGTAGGCCTTTAATAAAAAGCCCACAAGATCCCCGAGATGAAACGGCGCGAACCGCCATTGATGATCCAGAGGTGAGAGGTGGACGTTTCTCAGCGTTCCCTCTCTATCTCTGCTTCATGGAAAATTGGCGGCTTCTAGTTCCAACCTCAGGCTCAGCGCATCCTTAGGGAACCTTCTAACTGTCAAAATATCTCATCAACGATCGATCCCTGCTTTTGTCATTTCAACGAATTTTGATCTTTTGTTTTTCCTCTTTTCTTTATCACTCTTTTTGGAAATCTCCACAATGTTTGCTCATTTCTTGAGAACAAAGGAAGGCAACTAATTGTGGTGGTGGATTTTGAAGATGTTCAATGGCAAAGTTATCGATGAGGAAGTTACGCCACCGACGATGCCTCTATCCTCCATGGCCGACGCCTTGGAGGAGCTCGTAAAAACGCTCAAGGGTCGATTAAATGGGTCCACGGGACAAGGAATGCTTCGGTTGGACAACTTTTGCCAGGCTTGCTATCTGGTATCTTTTCTTTTTAATAGCCTCGGCCTGGCTTTCAAGTTCGCGGAGTTGGAATATGTCGCCAAGGTTCGTTGTCCTTTTCTTTCCTTGAGTTTATGTGCTTGTTGGGCATTTGATTCTCTTCTCATGGATTGTTGGATGAAAACCTGACGAGCTTGAAGTTAGAAGTGTATACATGGTTGTGCTGATAAAAATTGAGAGAGGAAAAAAAAAAAAAACAGAAATTCAACTTGGTTTGGGCCTGAGAGGTTATTAGGATCATAGGTGTCGATTTTTTCTTGCGTATATTTGAAGTTGTCATGAATGTGTTTCTTTTTCCCGAACCTGGAATCAGAAAAGATTACATTGAAACTGGTCTCTGGCACAAATTCTATTGATTTTTTTTTTTTTTTGGGTCTTAACGGAGACCCAGGTGCATGGTAGATGAGGGTATTGATATATTTTGCATTGCCATGTGTTTTGGCGCAACATTTGAAATTAATGGACGTTATATTTACCACTTCATGATGTGCTATGACTTGTAACTACTATATCTATCCTCAATTTCAGTTGGCAGCCAACTAAATGACTCTGATTGATATTTGAAAGATACAAGAGGACTATGTATAACTTGGTAATTTGACAATCAAGCATGTGTAGTTAGAAGAGGGAGATATTGTGTTTGGGGCATCCTTATCCATCAGCATGCTGAATCAACAAGGATCTTTTTATGTTCATGTCTTCATGGCGTCATGTTTACTTCCACATGTTGCAATCTACAAATTTGTGGGCTTTCTTTTTTGAATTTCTTATATTGGTTTTACTCATTTGATTGATATATTCAGCTAGATGCACTTGTGGAAGCATCAAAGAGCTTTGACACTCTGGGCAATATTCTCGATCATGATATTACACATGATACAGTCAAAACATCAGGAAGCTTTTCACGTAATCTGCGTAGAGTTCGACAGGGACTTGATCTCATAAGAGCTATATTTGAGAATTTTTTGTCTACTGAGTATGCAAACCTCTTTACAGATGTACCTTTTTTATATTCTGAATATCCTCTCTGGTCTGCAAAAATTAGATGCATATGACAAGTTGAACAATTTGTATGATATGAAATGCGCTCTGTTTCTTACTTTTAAAATGAAGAGCACATTCGTGAAAATTTTCAAGATATAAATGGGAACTGCTATCTTTTTCCTCAGAGCTCCTTCCATGAATGCGCAGTCACATCATTGATTTCTGTAAATCACAACTCACAAGAACACTAGAACAGTCTTAATGGAGAAGATTAGAATTTCTTCTATCTAGTTTAAATATGATTTGTGCAAAGCTCTTACTTTGTGGAATACTATTTAACGTCACAGAGGAATCTCTCTAGTCTCTTCTAACTCAAGTTATACTCCCCTTGTTTTATGACAGCATTCTTAGACAAACAGTTTCTTGAAGCTGATACTTCACCTTTTAATGTTTATGTCCCTGTCTTGTGAAATGTATGAAAAATATTTGTATAATTTAATCATCTTCCCAGCACGGATGTGCAATTTAGTATAGATAATTGGGAAAGCTGTCTTACATTGCAATATACCATTGTGTTGTTCTCCCCACTCCTTCTCTGTGTCTGTGTCTGTCTGTTTAGTTAAGACTTTATAATTATTAGTCTGCCAAGTTGTTTTGGTAATGTATACAGTACTTTATTATTCATAACTGTTCAGGTTGATTTAGTGTTCGGTGGATGATGGTGACTCCTGTTTTATTATTTTCTCATTTTCAGTGATAACTCATTAAGAGAGGTAGCTTCAACAGCTTATGCCCAGGTTTGTGCACCATATCACACATGGGCAGTAAGAACTGCTGTAGCTGCTGGGATGTATACACTTCCAACGAGGGACCAACTATTGGAAAGGCTCAATGAAACTGGTGAGTTTTACATCAATGTTATTGCACGTCTTATAGGAAGTTTATACACACACATAGGCTGAATTATCTAATTATCTAATATCTGCAGTTGCCTTTAGGCTTTATCCAAAGTTCAAACATAAAAATTCTGTTACAAGACATATGAGCAATTGAAAAATCTTTCTTTGGATTTTTTGAATCATCTATATTACTCAAAGAAAAGTGTTATGGAATATAAATAGGAATTCAAATGTTAGTTGGTTAGGCGGTTAGTGTTAATGACCGTTAGAGAGTTAGCGCCTAGAGTTCGCCGTTAGGGGGAAGGACTTAAGTAAGGGTATGTCTATTGTAAATACCTCACTATTGCCAATGTACATCAGTTCTGTTCTGTTTTGTCTCAATTGAGAATACAAGGAATTATTCAGAATTCCTCTCTTCTCCTCTCTCTAATCTTCTCTTTCTCTCACTTTCATCTGAATACCATAACAGTGGTATCAGAGCTAATTTTCCTCGGCTCTCTTTCTTTCTGTTACACTCTGATGTATGGTCGCCACTAGATCAAGAAACGCAAGAAACATGGAAGACTAAAGATGCGACGGCAAGCACGACGTTGTCGCTGGGTTCTCTTTATTCCTCTTTATCGAGTTCTGTTTATGCGAATCCTACTGTACTACTGGCAGCAAGGTTGCAGTCACCCCTTGTTCTAGGTTCTTTGTCGTCCATCCCCCTTCTCTCTCAATTCTTTGGCTAATACCACATCAAAAAGCCCTAGTTTTTCGTTCTTTTTCTTAAATAAAAAAGACTGAACTAAGGGTAAATTGGAATTGTTGAGAACGGTGAGAGGGAGAAGGAAATAGAAGGTTTAATTAAGATATTCTCTGTTTGGGTTAACCCTTTATTAAGAACAGAAGAATGAAATGTTTTCACAAATCCTTCAAAACCATGCTATTCTGATAGTCTCCTTCGATTTTGCTTGTGAACCTGTTACAGAATAATTCTGTATGAGAGAGAATGATCTTCATTGCACAGGAATTGGAGTGTCTGATTCTTAACGAAAATCATAGATTTCAAAAGGCCAAGAGAGTAATGGGTCTTAACTAAATAAAAAAATAAAAAAATAAATAATAGTGATTTCATAAGAAAATTGGGCTCTGGGGGCATGGTTGGGGATTCCATTCAATATTTTAATGGAAATAGCACTGAATATTAAAGTGTTAATCGTGTAGAATGGATATGAACGGGTAATAGGAAGTTGAAGTGTTGATAGCAAACAGGTCAAATACAAGGTAATATATTGCATTTTACCCTAAGTTTTACATAGTAGAATGGATATGAACGGGTAATAGGAAGTTACTAGGTGTAATTTTTGAACCAGACTATACTGAGTCATATCGTGTTTCAAATTCCAATGATCAATTTGGTGTGAAAAGAATGATTTTATGCTTTAGTAATAGTAACTTTGTGCCATGTTGGTTTTATTAGATTCTTCTTGAGACCTTATGCTATGATAAATGTGTTGTTACAGATCAATCAGCTAAAAAGAAAATGAGAAGGTACATCAAAGCCTCACGACCAGTTATAGAATACATAGATAAACTGTACCTTTCTCGAAATATTATACTAGACTGGTGAATTTACCAGCTTTTCGGCTCACAGTGCTCAGTTTGTGTAGCCAAGACGCCGTTAAAAAAGAGAAATATCAAGAAAAGAACAAAAACAAGGGGAAAAAAACAAAATCAAAGAAGAAGAAAGAAAAAGAAAAAGAAATAGGAGACACTCTGTATAATTTTTATTTACGGGCTTTAGATGCCCTCTGTATGTTAGAAGACATCGAATTGGCTTCAGTACACAGCAGCTATGTTTTTTTTTGGGTACATATACACAGCAGCTATCTTAGTAGTTTGCCCTTAATTTGTTTCACTTTTAAAATGTAAATATGCTGGATTCTCAAATCTGCAAGTAACCAGAGTTATATATAGTTTTCTTTTTAATTTTCACTGATCTTTTTCCCTTAAAGAAAACATTATATAAAGATTGAGTTTGATTATTTGCACGAAGCATTAAGTTATTTAAAGCTCATGAATAGTGTTTTTTAAAAATAAATTTTATATTATATATTGGTTTTGAAAAGGGCATCATATAAAAAAATTAATTAAAGACTCCTCCATTTTCAACTTGTTTAAAGCTGTAAAACAAGGTCTTCCTTTTCCTTGCCATTAATTTTGTTAGTTCTACACAAACAGAGACAGGGATGAGTTTTTAGTTTCTAAAACTAAGAGGAGCAACAATGACAACAGATATAACTTTAAAGGAACATTTATTTGAGTTCCAAGTTCAAGGAATTGATATAGAAATTGAGCAACCTATAAAGACTAATTTATTTATTTTTCCATATATTTTTAGTTTCTTTTTCAGTCTAAAAAAACACTGTGCATATTAATTTACCAAAATGTCAAATATTTTGATTATAACACTCTGGTCATTTAACCTAAGATGTCTTTTAATTGTAGATAGAGATTATGTAAGAAAGAAATTAAAATTAAGATAATTGATTTTGATCAGAGGGTAATATTGGAAAGAAGTAATAATTTTTTATTGTATTAATGATACAAACAACTTTTAATTATTTTTTAAAAATTCTGATGAAGTAGTTCGAAATATCTTTGGTGTGAGTGATATTTAATATAAAAGTGGTAAAAGACAAAAGGTGTATTTAAACATTTGGCAATGAGATCAGATATTTTCTTTTCTATTTTTCTTTTTTTAAATTTGGCCAAAATAGTAGTTCATTCCATCACACTGTTTACAAATAAACCTTGAGAAGAAGAAAGAGATGGAGCAAAAGTAGTGGGAAAGGCATGGTTACGAAGATATGCTTGTCGTTTTCGTGGACGTTGTGAATGAATTAAGCTTTTAGATAAAGTCAAGCATATAAAGACTCTTATGATTCCTCTCAGAATCAGATTCCAAAATGCAAAGCTAGAAATAATGAGAGCTGGCCATTAATTCTCAAACCAAAACAAAATGCCTTTTGGTCTATCAAGAAGAAGAAGAAACTCACGCCGTGTGGTCGTGTCAAGCCCCAACCACTACCCACCAGCTGAAAAGGCAAGTTCTTGTTCTTCTTTGTGACTCCCTATCCCCTAAACTCAAACATTAATATTCTCTCTTAACCAAAGTTAAGTTTCTTTAATTTGTTGAAAATTACAGTATTGTGGCATGATCTTGAGGCTCAACATTGATTGCAATGGTTGTTGCAGAAAGTTAAGGAGAATCGTCCTCAACATCAAAGGTTATGCTTCCCTAACTTTTCCCTCCTTTTTCAACGTCTCCAACAAAACCACTTCTAACATGATCTCTCCTAACAATATAATGCTGCTACCAGAGAAAGATTGAATCTAACATGATCTTCGTGGTCTGATAATTGAAGGGATAGAGACACACATAATAGAGAAGCAACAGAGAAGGCTAATTGTGGTGGGTAGGTTTGTTCCATCAGATGTTGCAATACACATAAAGAAGAAGATGAATCGCAGGGTAGAGATCCTGGAAGTTCAGGACATCGCCGGGAGCGAGACGAGTGAGAGAGACCAAACAGATACTGATGGACCACCTGCAGGGACAAATAATAATAACCCTCCACCATCATATCCCATGGTGGTGTATCCAGGTCAAGCTCCTCCTTCTTCACGTCACCTCACCATGCCTCCGGCTTTCTGTAAATCATCTTACTCACCGACCATGGAGATTGTACAAGTCTGGGACGACGACTGTCATTATTGTGTGTGTGTGACTGAGGAAGAAGATGAACTTCTTCCCTATGATGAGGATATAACTGGACTTGATGAAGGACCTTCCTGGGAAAGTAATAATGATCTGGATTACTACTAGATTAAGATTTCTATGAGTGAAAACAATTAGAATATAATATGTGGGAAGATTTGTGAGTTGTAAAAAATATCAGATTACTTAAAGCAAAATAAGATGGCTTCAATGATCTGAGCCTCTTTGAAATGCCAATATATTGATCTTCGTTTGTCCATTTTGCCGAACCAGAATTTGATATTAAAGAAAACTTTACGTCAAAGTATTAAACTAATTAATGTTGGAAGTATCTCATAAATAAGACCAGATCAGTAACTTTTTGGATCAATATACACAAATGACTACCTCAATGCTAACAATAGCCTTTTCAAAGCATGTTTGGATCATGATTTGATGAAAAAACTGTACTTTTTATATTGAAATTGGGGTCCGAGAACTGGAAGTGGAAATGGAACCCAATTTTTTTGGGTGTTTGGTGCATTGAACTCAGTTCCATAGAACCACAGTTCCATCAAAGACCCTAAAACTCAGTTCCGACTCCCTGCCTATGAAATTTTTTTTTTTTTTTTTATATAAAAAAGTTTTGGAGGGGTTCGACATCAGTCCCCCACCAAGGCCAGGGCACGGCCCCGGGCTCTATGAGCACTTACTGGGGACTTACGAGATTGCCTACCAAAGGAGTCCCAGCGACGGCAGAGGGGATCGAACCCACGACCCAACATAGAACTCAAATAAGTGGACCATTTTGCCCTTGGACAAATATGGCGACGGTGGTGAGCATGGGGGATGATGATGATGATGGAGGACTCTATTTCTTTAAGTCCAGTTTACTTAATTATCACATATAAAGAAAAATTAGTTATCTCATTAAATATTTTCTAAATTGAAACATTTTCTCAATTTTATTTTTATTTATGAATGATATTCTCAACTCTCTTTCTCTCTTCTTTTTCTCTTTCCAATATGAATTACCACTCTGGTACTATTTATAAATCCGTTTTGACCAAAAAATTTGGTCATATTTATAAGTCCAATTTCATGTAATAAATGAGATTGTGACAATTTTACCCATATTAATTGTATCCATAAAGATAAAGAGAGAAGAAACAGTTGAAAAATACTTAATCATAAATGAGGGCAAAGTTGAAAATTTACCACCATAATCATTGTGTCAATTATCTCTCATTGATATGTGAGATTTGGTCAAAGTGGACTTATAAATAGGACCCAAGTGGTAATTCATGTTTTTTCTTACATTTAATATGGGTAAACTTACAATACTATCATTAATTACTCTCTAATTAGACTTATAAAATGGATCGATCGTACACAAAGAACATGTCACTATTAGTTATGGTTTATCTAAGTTTTCCTAATGTCTTGAAATGAGTTTTTATATTATTGATCAGCCTCCACCTCTTAATCAGGAGTTGGAAGTTGACGAAGAAACTTAGAACTTGTCTCTTTGTTGTTCTACTTTTTTTGAGTTAATGGACATAAATTTTTATTTAATAAAAAAATAGAGAAAGATGGGAGAAATTCAAGCTTTTGTAAAATGATTGGGCAAAAGCTATTTTCTTGTCTCTTCAATTTACTGGAGGCTTTATATATATTCTCGTTCCCTTCAATTTTTGTAAAATAAATTGCTTGCTTGTTTGTGTTACCTGCTGCCTTCCCAATTAATCTTTGATCCATTTTTTTAGGTGATATTTTACTTGAACTCTGCCTCGCAAATTCATTTTCTCCTTTTTATTTTTGTTTTTTCAATAGAATGAAAGACTTGGAAGAAAAGATATTTATTGATAAGGACTATAAAAATTGTAATTATTTAGAAGGGTCAAATACAAAAATATAAAGTTAAAAATATTAAAATACCTTTAAGGAAATCTTCTGCATTCCTTCCTATATTCTCTCCCACATTCTTATTTTTAAAACTAATACAAAGTTTTTTTTTTTTAATTTTCCGATTACAAACTAATAAAAAAAATTTAAATTTCATTAAATTAAATAGAACTTTTCTCAATTTTCATTTTTCAAACTTGCATAGATATCTATGGAAAAAATTTATACATTCTTCAATTTTGTCAAAATTAGGGTTAAGGTGCAAAAATACACATGTGCTTTTCTCTGATGAGCACCCAGTAGCAAATGTTTTTTTTAGGTGCAAAACTGACTATGTGGTTATAAATTAGGTGCAAAAATACCGTTTGACGGTTAAGTTTGACTCTTTTTGCTGACTAGACGATGACGTGGCATTTCAAAGGTGCAAAAATACACATGTGGTTTGTCAACAAGAGCGTCGAACACCAAATTCTTTTTCTTTTAATTTAATAATTTTATTTTTAGTATCCTGAAAGTACTTTTTACCCGTCAGTATCCTTTTAGTACCAGTCAATACCTGAAATATTTTTTGAAGATCCTAAAATAAAATTTCAAGATTATGAAGTATTTTTTCTGTACTAGTCAGTATCCTGAAAGTACTTTTTAGTATCAGTCAGTACCTGAAATATTTTTTTCAATATCAGTTAGTATCCTTTTAGTACCGGTCAATACCTGAAATATTTTTTCAAGATCCTAAAATACCTTTTCAAGATTATGAAGTATTTTTTTGTACCAGTCAGTATCCTAAAAGTACTTTTTAGTAGTATCGATCAATATGTAAAATATTTTTTTCAGTATCAGTCAGTATCCTTTTAGTACCGGTCAATACGTGAAATATATTGACTGATACTAAAAAAAATATTTCAAGTGTTGACCGGTACTAAAAGGATACTGACTGATACTGGAAAAAATATTTCAGGGTACTAACTGGTACTAAAAAGTACTTTCAGCATATTGACTGGTACAGAAAAAATACTTCATAATCTTGAAAAGTTATTATAGGATCTTGAAAAAATATTTCAGGTATTGACCGGTACTAAAAAGATACTGACTGATACTGAAAAAAAAAATATTTCAGGGTCAGGGTACTAAAAATAAAATTATTAAATTAAAAAAAAAATTGGTGTTGGGCGCTCTTCTTGACAAACCACATGTGTATTTTTACACCTTTAAAATGCCATGTCATCGTCCAGTCAGCAAAAATGTCAAACTTAACGGTCAAACGGTATTTTTGCACCTAATTTGTAACCACGTGTGTACTTTTGCACGTAAAAAAAGCACTTACTAATGGGTGCTCCTCGGAGAAAAGCACATGTGTATTTTTGCACCTTAACCCTCAAAATTATAATTTTTTAAAATCAAATTTTTTTTTAATAAAAATCAGGTATTTTATAATTTATTATATATGCTAAACCAAAAAAGATTATATGATTTATTTTTAGTTTAAAATAAATTTATGTGCATTAAAAAATCATTTAATGTTAATAAAATTAAAAAAATCAAAACAATCTATTATATCATGACAAAACGTGAAATCGTGAAATGTGTTTATTTTTTATTTTTATAAAAATTGATATTTAAGAATATAAATCAAACAACTTGATGATGTTCCTTAATTAAATGATTCATTGTATGAATATAGAACTTGTTAAAAAATAAAATAAAAATTTGAGTTTTAACCGCAGTTTATTAAATAATACAGTATATTGATTTTATATGAATATGAAAATTGGTGAAAAATAAAAATAAAAGATATGATCATACTACATGTGAATAAGAGATTTGATTATGAACAATTTAATAATTCTAAATTTATATTATGATGTTTGGTCATTCTAAATATTTACAATTTTTATAATCCTTCTCAATAAATATCTTTTTCTCTAAATCCTTCATTCTAAATTGCCCTAGATCCTTTTCTCAAAGACATTCTTGCACTTGTTTTAGCAGGTTTATACTTTATATTATAGGCAGTTAACCTTATTAAATACAAATATTCATAAATCATAGTTTAAGAGTATGCATTATTTTTTAAAATAATAATAATAAAGATTAAGGTACACTCTTGCCTCAAAAGTAATTACTCATTAGCACTGGGTATCTATAAACAAGTGATCACGTTAATAAATAGCAAGACAGACGAAATGCTTAAATTTAAATATTGACATGCTTAATTATTTTAATAAGACGGATTCAATTTCCTCTTTATTATATTAACTCCATTTTTAATTATATTAATTTTCAAATTGTTATGATGTTACGTTAAATCTATCATAAGTCGTCGAGGTTGAGTAGGTGCCCAAACTCTCACTTCGTCTTTGCCGTGTTGAGGCGCCCTATTGACCTTTCTATACCGTGGCTCCACTAAGAAGAAGCTTCTTTCTCATGCTTTTCATTATCATTTAAAAAAGAAAAAAAAAACAGAGGCTATTTATTTATTTATTTTTGATAACCACATTTGTTATTCAAATATAATTGAGTAAAACTTACTAAATATCGAGTTCGAGTTCTAAAGAGACACATGTGCTAGAATAAGAAGTCATGTGCATTGAAACTAGAGTGTTTGGTTGCTCCGATACTTGATAGTAGTAGTATCCACAGAAAGAACTGGAAACCAGTTAATAGTATAAAAAAGTAATTGAGTAAAAATTAAGTATCTGTATTATTTATCATTAATGTGCATATTACAATTTAATTTTGATTTAGAATGTATTTTTCATTAAATTCCTGCACGATCCGAATGTTCTACCATAAATATAAATAATTTGAAATCAATAATTAAATTCCCTTCGATCTCAATATTTGCTTCGCATCAAAACATAGGACCTCGATCTTCTTTTTTCTCCCTTATTTAATGTTTCTTCCCACATTAACAGTTTTTCTTACTTTTTTTGTATTTCACGTGTCAGACTCTCATTAAAATAGAGGTATTTTTTTAAAAAATAAATTAATACACATCTTTTACATAATAATAACAAATAATCGACTCAATTTTTGTAGCTTGTGGGAATGAGTTCGAGGGAGTAGTATGTGGACTTGGCTTAAGTCATTTTCCTCTTAGAAAAAGGGATCAGGAGGGGTGTGAAGAAACTGCACCAAAACGATGCAGTTTCACGCAGCGGACACCACCAGACAGAAGAGGAAAAGGACCTAAGCCAGGTTCATATAATGTTGGGATTTGGCTTTCGTCCAATGCAGTGATTTGTTTGCTGCATCCATACGGCGCCATTTTGGTGCCACCCACACACTGGTCTCCTTTTTAAAAAAAAGAAAAAGAAAAAGAAAAATTCAGGCACTGTCCGGTAGTAAAAAGATAATTCAGGATACTGAATTGTACTGAAAAAATCCTTCATGATCTTGAAAAATTATTTTAGAATCTTAAAAAAATATTTCAGAGTACAGATTGATACTGAAAAAATACTTCAGGATATTGACTAGTACCTAAAAGAATTATTTTAGGATCTTGAAAAAATATCACGCTGGTCCTATTTATAAGTTCACTTTGACCAAAAAAATTTGGTCATATTTATAAGTCCAGTTTTATGTAACAAATGAGATAGTGACCATTTTACCCATATTAACTATACCCATAAAGATAGAGAGAGAAGAAACAGTTGAAAGATACCCGATCATAAATGAAGGTAAAGTTGAAAATTTACCCACACAATCATTATGTCAACTACTCTCTCTTTGGTATGTGAGATTTGGTCAAAATAAACTTATAAATAGGACCAGAGTGGTAATTCAGGAACTAACTGCTACTAAAAATATACTTTAGGATATTTTTTCTGGATCCTAAAATAATTTTTTAAGATCATGAATTATTTTTTAGATCTCAGTCAATCTCCTGAAGTATCATTTTAGTACCTTCCTGTACCCTGAAATATTTTTTTAAGCTCTTAGAATAATTTTTCAAGATCATAAAGGATTTTTTCAATACGATTCAGTATCCCAAATTATCCTTTTACTACTCGACAGTGTCTGATTTTTTATTTTTTATTAAAAGAGACAGTGTGTGGTTGGAACCCAAACGGCACCAGACAAATCCCTTCATTGGACGAAAGCCAAATCCATAATGTTGACACTACTTTAATGTTGGTGAGAAAGAAAAGTAGAAAATTGAAAGAATCAGATTACCGCATAATCGTACATTTGGACACCCTTTTCTATTTTATTTTCAAGTATTCAAACATAATACAAAGTGACGTGGCCAAAAGACATTATACAACATAGATCATTTTAGTCTATGCCTTACTAAATAAAATAGTAACTTACAAATTAAAGGTCGGTAATATTTTACATACGTCCTCCAAAAGCTTGGTAAGTATATACATATACATGTATATGGCTCTCATGTAAAATAATAAATGAGGATCATCTTGGGGATCTTGCTCTTGAATGTGATATTTTATCTTCTTTTTTTCTTTTTTTCTTTTTTTGCCTTTAAGGGATCGTTTGTTTAGTTGAAGATGTGGCAATGGAAAATATTGTTACTTAAATTAGGCAATTTGAGCCTTGGAGGTACTTTATGTAAAACATAATTAAATAATGGGTTAAGGTGTAAATTTGTCAACGAACTATTACTCAAGGAGCATCTGGCACAAACATTAATTGAGGTACCAAAATTACCAATCAACAATTAAAAAGTGAAAAAAAATGCACAATTAAGGTGTAGATTGGCCAACGAACTATTACCCCGTCACTGTTATCCTGTCACTGTCTTGGTGTCTCTGTCTTCCATTTCCTGTCATAGTGTTGGCGACGTCGGCATCTCCAACGCCTCCATTGTTGCTGGGTGTTCTACTCATCCTCTTGAACTTATCAAGGTCCATATGTAGCTTCAGGGTGAGAATCACGCACCGAAACAAAATCTAGTAGTCCACAGTTTTTTACTTGCACGCGCCTTGCACCTTGTTCCATCCCTATGATGCCACAAGCAGCAGCCGTCGCTGCCATAACGCCTGCTCGCATAGGTCTCATCTCTGTTGGTGTTTGCCTTTTTCAACAAGAAGGCTTAACTGCTCTTTTTTCCAGCGTCTTGGCCATCGTCCTACGCCAGTAACTCATATATTAACGTCATTGTGATAGTTGTTTTTTTTTTTAAATAGTTATTTGGTATTTTTTTTCACTTTTTAATTGTTGATTTGTAATTTTGGTACCATCAATTAATGTTTGTGCCAAATACTCCGGGTAATAATTCGTTGGCAACTGCACGTTAACCTTTAAATAATTTAAGTAGATTAAAAGATGTTAGTTAAATTAGTTAATGTTATATTTAATACTAACATCAACATCCTAATTAGCTCATCTGTGAATGGAGAGAGAGAGAGAGTAATTAGCTTAGGTTATTGCAAAACTAAATCCAAACGCGTATTTAAAATATACAGAAAATGAATGATTCCAGGAAAATGTGTGAACAGTCGAGTGCCTCAAAAGACTCCTTCAACTAAACGCGTTACAATAACTCTTCATATTCTTCTCTGCTAAGAAATCCCTATTTCATTGCAACTTACTGAGTTTTTCATACGTTGTGGAAGCTTCTCAAATATATATATATCGTCCTCCTTCTCGACAAAATTATAGAGAGAGAGAGAGAGAGAGAGAGAAGCAGAGCAGGGTGGTGCCATATGGGAAAGAAGCGTGATGCTCTGTTTGGAAGAAGAGCCTTCAATGCCTCAAAATTCAAGCCACTCGTTAATCTCGCCATTTCTCGCCTAGCCGTCCTCAGGATCCAGCGTCAAGCTCGCTTCAAACAAGCCCGTTCTGACGTTCTCCAGCTTCTGCAACTGGGTTACCATGAACGTGCTTTGCTTCGCGTAAGATCCTTAAGTCTCTGTCTTCTCTTCTCTTGTCTCTCAAATCCTAGGAACAAAACAATATGTTCTGAACAAATGGGTTGTGTTTTTGACAGGCTGAGCATGTGGTGAAGGACCAGAACTTGTTGGATGTGTATGATAAGATTGAAGGGTACCTGAACCTCTTGGTCGAAAGGGCTCATCTCATTGAGGAAGAAAGGTTCGGTGATTCGATTCTGAGGTTCATTTATTGAGTTCACTGAGAAATTAGTATTCGATTCTGAGTTCATTTTTGGTGTTTACATACAGAGAATGCCCAGAGGAACTGAAGGAGGCAGCGTCTGGTTTGCTATACGCCTCTTCAAGGTGTGGAGAATTTCCAGAGCTTCAAGAGATTCGAACAGTCTTGACCACTCGCTTTGGTAAAGAGTTCGCTGCTCGTGCCATTGAGTTGCGCAATAACTGTGGAGTCCCAATTCAGGTAATTATTCTTGGGGATAGATCAGAGTTTGTTTCATTAACAATTAGTTCTAATTTTCATCATAATCTAAAAAGCAAAGAATTGTTTTGTGGTCACGTTTAAGAAATTTCTTTATGCACTTACAAGTACTCATCTTTTTTTTGTTGGGGATGACTGTAGATAATACAGAAGCTGTCGACAAGGATGCCGAGCCTGGAAAACAGAATGAAGGCACTAGAAGAAATCGCATCAGAGAATAATATTGTTCTGCAGCTTGACCAGGTTTCTTCTAACATAGTTGAGGTATATACTTTACCGCTTATAAGTTATCAAGACAAGTGGAATGTTCTTGTTCAAATAACTTAAGGTGCTTGATGAGATCAATGCAGGGACCATTGAATGTGAAGAATGAAAACCAGCATGGGCCTGATAGACAGGAAAAAGGGAATATCCAGATTTTAAGCAATGGAGGGAAAGATGATCAGTTTTCTGATTCCCTTGAGGTAAAGAAAAAGTATAAGGATGTAGCAGATGCGGCGCAAGCAGCTTTCGAGTCGGCGGCGTATGCAGCAGCTGCTGCTAGAGCAGCTGTTGAACTCTCGCGATCTGAATCACATGATCCTCCTCCTAATGATCACAACACTGCTGAAGATGGTGGCGGTAACTCTGGGGAAATTATGTCTAAAGTGGTAGACAAGGAAATTGTCCCTCCCCTTGATGATCACAACACTCATGATGACCATCATAGTAACTCTGGGGAGATTATGCCTGAAGTGGTAGACAAGAAATTTGTCAAAGAGAATCAGGTAGAGGAGTTTAACCAGAGTGACAGTGAAGATGTGAAAGAGGCTGCAGTGTCAGTGGTTGCAGAAGTAGATGCTCCTCCTCTTAAGGATGAACCAGTTTTTGATGAGAGTGAGAGTGAAGCAGGTCATGAACATGAGGGCAAGCAGATATCTTCCAAGAGTCATGATGGTGAAGTGGCTGGTTTTGACTCTAAGGATCCAATTTCGAAGGCAGACACAGGATCTAAGAAGCAGAGCCCACTGTCTATGAACTTTGAGAAGTTTAAGAAGCCATTTTCAGTGAGGACTAGACGAGTGTGGGGTTTTTGAGTAAGGACTAGTGCATGTGGTGTGTTAATTTGCATGTGGGAGGATACCAAGAGAGGCCGTGGTATCCTAACATACTCACATAATAACTGGTCTGGTTATCTTTCACAGATCTCCTCTACTTAGTAATCTGCTCAAGGTTTGCTAATAGCTTAGGATATGTGTTAATTGTTTGGTCTGTTAATTTTTTTAAATCATTCATTCCCCCTACAATGCAAAATTGATCTGGATATAGTGAGTTTCAGAAATTGTTTACATAGTTGGAGGGAAGTATCATGCATTTCAACATAGTCATCTCCGTTATTGTGTGAAGAGTTATTTCTCCAGGCACGGACAAACAGATTTCAGTTAATAATTGCCATACCATACAAGAAATTTCTGGGAATGAAAATTCGTTTGCTAAGGGTAATGGTAATGTGAAGCTAGTGCACTTTTAGATTCCATCAAACTTTAATAGTCTTTTTCCTCATCCTGGAATCAACAATCAAATTCAGAAAATTTGCATAGCTAAAGATTTTGAGGAAATTCAGGGACATATGGAATTCCTATCAAGTATAATGATATTATGATGGTGCTCAGATTTAAATTATTTCCTGGAACTCTATTATCATTTATCAGTAGGTTTAGAGTTTGAAAATTATTTGCCATGATGCTTTATCAACTACAGTCTACGGATGAGACAATGCTCTAGTGAGACTAATGTAGGGATCTGAAGAGAAATATAAACAATCATTTTTCACTATTTTATGAGACAATGCTCTAGTGAGCTATGCTTGAAATTGATAGCCAATAAACCTAAAACTTGATATGGTTAAACTTAATACAGGCTACGTATAGTATGTAATCATGTTCTATGAGGCAAGACACCAAGAAATTAATGCCCTTAATTTGTCAAAATATGAAGGATAGAATTCTGGTATGTATTTATATTAGTGTCCCCTTGGCCGCTTCTTACCACGTTGCACCAGTTCGCTATATGACTGCAAAGTCACACCGACATCTTCATCATATTCTAGTCCAAGCTCTTCCTGAAAAGTTCAAGCAACTATCAGTAACACAAGAAAAATATTAAATATTATATCTAGTTCGTGAGAAAATGATAAAAAACCTTGAATTCTTTGGGATCCTTAGGTGAGTTCTCAGTCAGAGTGTCCCATAATTCCTTGAACATTCTCTTACGCTTTCTCCACTGACTCAATTTCTCCGAGAATGTGTCCTCAATTGCCTTGCGTTCTTCTGGATTCACAAGAGTTACACCTCCACGCAACTTAGCCAGTTTGTTCTCCATTTCTTCAACCTGTATTACAAAGATGCAGAGTAACTTAGTTTTAACTGCAATACCATCAAGCCCCGTTCATTCAAGTAAAGAGTTCATAAACACACGTGTTAGCTACCTCACTTCTCAGTTTTGCTTCTCTTTCGCGGATTTGTTCCAGTGTTAAATTTGATTGCAGTGTTTTGATTTCTGCAGAAAAAATATGTCTATAAATTGCACGACCAAAGCTGTTGTCTTGTAGGTTCCAGACCCATGACAACTGGTGTGTGCAAAATCTTTGACAATGGCTAGAAAAACATGAATAGTTTTACTGAAGCACACCTCCTTCAACCTCGCTAATAGCCTTTTTCTGTTCGCCTAGCTGTTTTTGCAGGTCGGCATTTTGTTCCTTCATCTTATTAAACTCTTCATTGTTTGGAATACTGAATTGATCTTGCCGGGAAAGGTATATCTTCTGCTTACCATACTCCTTGAATGAAATTCGACCACCGTCAGCAAGACTATCCAGTGCTTTCTGTACCACTGACTTCTTGAGGTTGAACTTTTGCAGTGCATCGGCCGCATTCTGAGCGTTTAATGGCCTATTTTGCTGAGGAAAGTAGACCCAAAATGTTCTTCGATTACTCTTACAGATCCACCATTATATTTAACAAATTACTGTCAGCTATTGCCCGAGGGCCCTCATCGAACAAGTGACTGACTATTTTTCACAGCGATTATCAATATAAGTAAAAATCGAGCAAAATCAGCAGAAATTTACATACGCAACCTTTGATTTAACAGCAGATTCCTTACAAAGTCCGCATGAACGATTATTGAACATATACAAGTGCTTACCTCATTCACGAAGTTCAACACGATGGCTGCAAATTCAGAGAAAAAGGAAACCAGGAAGACAGAAATGTTAGATTCACGAGTGAACACCGTCAAATCGAAAATGGAAAGAGGCATTGGCAAAAACAGATAACCGAGAATCTGCCGCAAGAAGCAGGCTTAGTTCAACAAAATTTGATTCAAGCAAACAAAAAAAACAAGCAAGAAAGAGCAACGCCGGTTCCGGTGGTGATCTTACCCTCAGAGTTATCGGACTTCGGAGGCATGGTTTGGAGCGCAAGAAAATGGGCGGGAAAAATTCCCGAATCTGTCCTTGATCACGCGCGAGGATCTTTCATGCCAAAGAAAATGGGAAATAAAATCAAGGATAAAAAGCACAAGCGATGGCTCTCTGCGACATCGTTTTAATCTGCAAAATTTAAATCTAAAAAAAAAGAAAAGATAGATATTGTCACCATTTTTTGTCACTATCAATGTCATTACCATGGTAGTCAAAAACGCGCTTTAAAGCGTAAAAACGCCGCTTTTACGTTTTAATATGAGCAAAACGTGTTTCGTTCTGGCAAAAAACGTAGTCGGAGTGCAAACAGTAAAAACACAACGTTTTCAGGTAAAAACGTTAAAACGTTGCGTTTTCACAAAAAACGCCAGCTTAGCCGCTCTATTTCTGTGTCCTGATGAACCTTGAAGCAAGCCCCTCTTCTACCTCTCACCTCAGCTATAAGCACTGTAATGCTAATAATATAGCCATTCCAATACGAAACATTCAATTACTTGCCTGGAAAAAGGAAAACAAATTAATGATGAGACTGCATCTACCTCATAGGTAGACCGTAGACCAGGCTTTATGTAGAGGTGGTGCAGAGATGAAATGCAATGAGTGGCCAAATTTGAAGCCTCCAATAAATGAGGCTACAGACTACAGTGGGCGTTTTACAGTATCCGAGTAAAAGCAAGAGGAAAAGACAAAAACAGCCAAACAACACAAAACAAAGAGAAAGGTCCGGAGTGAGATATATTTTGAGATGAATATATGTATGGATGATGGCAGGTGTCTTACTTTTATTGAATTTCTTTATATATATATGCAGGTAAAAACTACGTTTTGTATTACGATTTTACGTTTTACGATTTTTCATTCTCCTTTCGTTTTCACTACCATGGTCATTACCATTTTTTCACCGTTAGATCAGAATCTCATCTACCTTAATTATTTTTCTCTCCTATTAAGATTATGGTCTAACGGTGAAAAAGTGATAGTGACATTGATAATGACAAAAGATAATAGTGACAATATCCTATAAAAAAAAAAAGGAAATGTGAAAGGCCGAACACTAGCAAAACGCTCACACACGCCCAATTGTAAACAAACAAACAAAATTCAAAGGAAATGGGCCTTACAGTATTACTCTAAATGTCTGGGTCCAATAAATATTAAGAAGAAAATGGAAAATGGAAAAAGAAAAAGAAAAATTGGTACGAAAATCTCCTTCATTTCTTGTTGTCTCCCCTCTTTCTCTGCCCTCAGGGTCTTCTTCCGACTTCTGGAATCATTGGAGCGTCCGGCGGGAAGTCATAGAAATTAAAGTTGGTAAGAGGCTCTGGTGCTTTTCAGTTTTTTGGTTGTTCTAGGAATTGCATTATTTCATTTAGTCCTAAAGCGAAGGATCCTCAATTTTTGATGGAGCAACATTGGATTACACCCTCTGTCTAGCTCCTGGAAATCTGTGAGAGGAGCTAAAAGCTTGCAATTTTCGATCTTAATGAACTGTGTTTTCTTAGTTTCCTGGAATTCAGAGCAAGTTCTATTCGACGGGTTTCTGGGGTCACTTACATTTTGGCTTAAAGTATCGATTCTTTAATTCTTTCCACGTTCTTAAGAATCTAGAGAAGTTCTGGACTTTAAGTTGATGGGTCTTTTTATTTATCTTCTTGTTTTGAACAACAGCCTTCCAGTTTCTTCATTTGATCACTAGGGTTTCTTTTTCTTTTTCGGATTAAGTGGCTGCATGTAATTTCCCGATCTTTGTTTGAGGAATTTTTAGATTGTTATGGATGCGGCATGCTAGTTCAATAGGTTGTTCGTTGGTGGGTCATAATTAATTAATTCATTAATTTTCAATTCACTTGAACTTGGAACTTTATGTTTCTGCGCTCCCCCGGGCCCCCCAATTCCTTTTATAATCTAAACCTTTCTGGAGTCTGTATTACTTTTTATCATTATTATCTGAAGCTATGATAATATTTCATATACTTTACTTCTTGCAACTCGACTAATTTCTTAATTCTTCCAGAAATCTTGGGAGCAAAATGTCTAATGTTGATGAACCACTATATCCAATAGCGGTGCTCATTGACGAGCTCAAAAATGATGACATCCAGCTACGCCTGAATTCAATTCGCAAACTATCAACAATTGCACGTGCTCTTGGGGAGGAGCGAACCCGTAAGGAATTAATTCCATTTCTAAGTGAGAACAATGATGATGATGATGAGGTACTTCTTGCAATGGCGGAAGAGTTGGGAGTATTCATTCCTTATGTTGGGGGAGTAGAACATGCCAATGTGTTACTCCCACCTCTGGAGACACTTTGCACTGTTGAGGAAACTTGTGTGAGAGACAAAGCAGTGGAGTCTCTTTGTAGAATTGGATCTCAAATGAGGGAGAGTGATTTGGTTGATTCATTTATCCCGTTGGTGAAGGTTAGATAGAACTTTTCTTCATTAAATAGATATTTTGATATTGCCTTGTGGGTGATTCCATCCTGAATGTTGTGAGTTGTGACATGAAACTTGCTCCTTGCTTGCCATCAATTTATATCCATTGTTCTAATTCTGCTTCTGGTTCCTATCCTATTGGTGGTTTCAATTTTTATGTTGCTTCTTTACCCGGAATTTGACTACTTTTCAATTATATTAAATTCTCAGTAGAGATTGGTTAATGTATCTAAGTTAACTGGAATGATGCCTTGATCCTGGAGGTTAATTCATGTCATACATTCAAGTTGGCAGCAATAGTAACAATTTTTGTGACTGTTTTGTCACTTTTTTTTATGAGTTCATGTTATTTATTTATGCCGTGTGGTTCATATCCAATGTTGTTAAAACGTAGAGTCTACGTAGAAACGATAAGGGTAAGTAAAAACGTAAAATCGTAAAACGTAAACGAAACGGAAGAATTTACTTCATACCACAAAGAAAATAAAACCCAACAGGTTCATATCCTGTTAATGCTAGTTCCTATTGCATTATGTTTGTGAAACATTATGCCCAATACGGTGCTATGCTTTTTGTTCCAGAGATTGGCAGCAGGTGAATGGTTTACTGCCCGAGTCTCTGCATGTGGACTATTTCATATTGCATACTCAAGTGCACCAGAGACATCAAAGACTGAGTTGAGGTCAATATACAGCCAATTGTGTCAAGATGACATGCCTATGGTTAGAAGGTCTGCTGCATCAAACCTTGGCAAATTTGCAGCAACTGTTGAATATCCTCATCTGAAGTCTGACATCATGCAAATTTTTGAGGATCTTACTCAGGATGGTAATTGATGCATATATTTTGTGCCTTCTAGACATATAATCTGTCATTGATCTTGCCCACAAGGCTGTTTTATTTTTTGTGGAGCCCTTTGCCTGGTATTCC
Organism: Acacia pycnantha; assembly: GCA_025563575.1. NCBI lineage: Eukaryota > Viridiplantae > Streptophyta > Magnoliopsida > Fabales > Fabaceae > Acacia > Acacia pycnantha. The sequence continues at coordinate 79,723 of JAMWYP010000461.1, forward strand.
AGTTATACTTGATGTTTTTAATATATACTTTGCATATTGGTTCAGATCAAGACTCTGTTAGATTGTTGGCTGTGGAGGGCTGCGCTGCTCTTGGCAAACTGTTGGAACCTCAAGATTGTGTTGCACATATACTCCCTGTTATTGTCAACTTCTCTCAGGTACATTACTAATAGTAATATTACATAGGGCTTATGATATATCCAGTCACTGGATATAAGGTTTTGTCCAGTGAACAATACCCTACGTCGTTTGGTCCACTGGATAGCGCGCAACACTCTTTTGTACACTGGATAACTGGATAGCGCGCGACACTCACTCACTCTCTCTTTCTTCTTCACCTCTGTGTTCGTGATCAGTCACTCTCTCTTTCTCCTTCTGTGACATCTCCATCTCCATCTTCTGTGATTTCCGTATATCATTTGCATTTTTTGTGATTCCAAATATCAATAAATTAATTTGGTGTTTTTTTCCATCAAAAAATCAAGGGTTTGATTTTGAAGAAATTGGGGCTTACATCGTTGAAGTCTAGTCTCTAATGACTTTTTATTTTGTTTTCGTGTCACTGTAAATATCACCAGTTGGATAGATTTATACCAAATTGTTCAGCCATGGACTTCGATTTCGAACACTACATGCTTACTGAAGGGGCAAAAGGTAAGGAAAATCTCAACGCGAACTCACCCTCAGCCTACAAGAAGCTACTTGCAGAAGCCTCAACTGTCTCTGATTTGATTTCAATCGCTCATTACCGATTCCGATTTTTATCTTCCATTAGCAATTTGATTTCTAAATTTAGGAATTAGGTTTTATTTCAATCGCTCAACTGTCTGTGATTCTCTCCGGATAAAACCAGATAAATCAGCGATTCCTATTTGATTCGCTCAACTCTACCTGTTTGCTCGAACGGAAATTGATTCCTATCGGACCTTTTTTTTTTTTTTGGTATTGTTCACTAGACCAAACAACATAGTATGTTGTTGACTGGAAAATACTGGATATATCATAAGCCCTATTACATATATTCCCTCCATCCCCCCTTCATTCATATATTTGCTATATTGATTACTAGATTGTGAAGCAATGCACTCGGTAATGTTCCTTTTCTTTACTAATATGCATTACAGTTATGCAAAATTTACTGTGTATCAGAGAAATCTTCTGTATAAATTTATTTGTATTGTTTCTTATTTTGATTTAATTTGATACTGGACAGGATAAGTCTTGGCGTGTGCGTTACATGGTTGCGAACCAATTGTATGAGCTATGTGAGGCTGTAGGCCCTGATACCACCAGGTATCATTTGTGGCTGGAGATAATACATGCTGCATATCTTTTCATTGTATTACTTTATTACTTAATTCTTTCTATATGATGTGTTCATTGGTTAGGTTTTGTTTTAATGCCAAAACATTAACATAATCTTGTATATCCTGTGACTCAAACCTGAATTCCTAGCAGTATATCTAGTTATACATTACTTAGCAAGAGTTTAATTTATCATTATTGGTTGTCCAGAACGGAGTTGGTACCCGCATATGTTCGGTTGCTACGAGACAATGAAGCTGAAGTGCGTATTGCAGCTGCTGGAAAAGTCACAAAATTCTGCAAAATTTTAAATCCAGAACTAGCTATTCAGCATATTCTCCCTTGCGTCAAGGTGTGAATACTTCTGAGAAGTTGTCATACCGATGTATAATGTTGCTTGTTATATGTGGAGTTTTTTTGTTCGTTTGCTGGTACTGTAATTCAGTATTAAACAGTATTTGGTTTTTTCCAACAACTTTTGCAGGAATTGTCATCAGATTCTTCACAGCATGTCCGTTCTGCTTTGGCTTCAGTAATTATGGGAATGGCTCCAGTGTTGGGAAAGGTAAAAGTATCACATATTAAACTCTGAAATTGTTATAGATATCAACTAGTTTAATATGACTTCCAATTCTATCATTTGTGTTGCAGGATGCTACAATTGAGCAGCTTCTTCCTATTTTTCTCTCCCTTCTAAAGGATGAATTTCCTGATGTTCGCTTGAACATCATCAGCAAGCTTGATCAAGTGAATCAGGTTCAAGAACACAGAGCTTTTGCTTTTTGCCCTCTTCCCCATCCTTACATTCATTCCAATGCTCTACTACATACATGCTAAAGGAAATGCATACAAAGAAATCAAAGTTGTTTATTAATCATGCTGATCAATCCATTGTTGCAGGTTATTGGAATTGATTTGTTATCTCAATCTTTGTTACCAGCCATTGTTGAGCTAGCCGAAGATAGGCATTGGAGAGTTCGCCTTGCAATAATAGAGTATATACCCTTATTGGCAAGTCAACTGGGTGTAGGATTTTTTGATGATAAACTAGGTGCTCTTTGCATGCAATGGTTACAGGATAAGGTCTGTATGTCAATCATCTGTCCTAGCTTGAATCTTTTTGTGATTGTGCATTGGTCACACTTTATATATCTATATTCTTCAGTGGATTTTCTGTAATTCTCTCAATGTCTTAGAATAGATTTATAAACTAGCCTCAACCCCATGCCTTGCATGGAAATTTAGCATTTTTTTAGAACCAGACCATATGAGGAAAAAATTGTTCCAAAAAAAAAATGAAGAACTAAATCAATAGCCTCAACAATAAATAGTAAACGAACTGCAGTATCATTACTCACCCATTCTACTTTTATAATGTACTAAAATTGCAAAGTAAAGATTGAGCTTCCAGGAAGTTTTATGTCGATAGTGTATCCACTAGAAGAAATAGATGTGAAGCGCCCAAGGGGAACTACGTAATTGTTAAAACTTAAATGTGTTTATGCAGGTTCATTCAATCCGTGAAGCAGCTGCTAACAACTTGAAGCGGCTTGCTGAAGAATTTGGTCCTGAGTGGGCTATGCAGCATATAATTCCACAGGTTCAATCATCATCTTCTCTCCATCATCAAAAAAACCCCTTGTGCTAGCTCCTCTCTAACGTTATTAATTTATTATGCTGTCCTCTGGCACTTTTATAGTGCGGAGATTCTTGGTGTAGTTTGTCCATCTAGTTTTGGCATTTGTTACTTGTTTATTAATTGGTTCTGAAATTTCAGTATGGACATTTTTTCCCAGGTTTTGGAGATGATCAACAATCCACATTACTTGTATCGGATGACCATTCTTCAAGCTATCTCTCTGCTTGCTCCTGTAATGGGGGATGAAATCACTTGTTCAAAATTGTTGCCTGTCGTTATCACTGCATCAAAAGACAAGTAATTTCAATATTATTCTTTCTTATACTAAAGTGCAAGGTTCAATATGGTTTCTAAGCTTGTGAAGTTTCTAATTGCTGCTTGATTGCTCCATGTAGAGTACCCAACATCAAGTTCAATGTGGCAAAGGTGTTAGAGTCAATCTTCCCCATCGTTGATCAATCTGTAAGTATCTCAAACCTTTCCCCATTTCACATTTTCTTTATCAGTCTTTTGCTTGCTTCCATTCATCTGTGGATATAACATCATGGCCTTTCAGGTGGTGGAAAGTACAATTCGTCCATGTCTGGTTGAGCTTAGCGAGGATCCTGATGTGGATGTTCGACACTTTTCGAACAAAGCGCTTCAGGCAATTGATCATGTAATGATGTCTAGTTAGGCAGGAATCTTTGACACGCATTGAGGCGGTTGAAGACTTGTTCTAGATGATATAATCTTTTCACATGTTGTACTATTTGGTGCTTCTTCCAGTGGCGTGTTGTGTTTAATGTTGTGTTGTAGTTCTCGTCACTTGATGTGATTAGTTTTCTCCCCCCCCCCCCCCTCCCTCAGAAATTATCTTATTTTCTTGTTGAATATTGATTGTCTTTTTATTTTGCATAGTTTTTCATTTTTGTTACTCGTGACTCTCTGTATCTGGATATGAATAGATTCGGCTGCTCATGGAATAGGTAAGTGTCAGGTCCATATGGGCCTGGCTCCATAGATTCTTTCTCTGGGTTTTTTTTTTTTTAATCATGTTTGATCCTCTCCCTCTCCTCCCTAAGGATTAAATATTATAAATTGTATTTTTTTTTTAAAGTAATGAATTATATTATTTTCGCTTTCCATGGACACATTAATATTAGTGTAATTGTATGGGATCCATATATATTGACATTGAAGTAATTTTGAGGCCTTAATAACTTTTCTAATATTTTTTCCTATTAATGTTGCATGAACAATATGAAATTAGTGTTAAAAATTGTTCAAACGGCCTTGTAGAGATGCATTGTGGAAAGAATGAATGCTTAACAAAAACTCATTCAGAGTTTACCAAGTAATTGTCACTAGGGAGTCAATGAGCTGCTTTGCATGCGTTTGTTCATTTTTTTCAATTACAAAATTAATTCCTGTTCTGGTGTAAAACACAGATGTCCAGCCAAGTGAATGGGCTGGTGCTTTGATGTGGGATCAAAGGTATCCTCTTGAATGCCTATTGGGAAAGCACTCAAAAGGAGAGGTGATCACTGTACACAACCAGGCTCTTAGCCGAGGGGTGGGGTGTGTGCACAGTGTGTATGGAAAAGTCTAGGGTTAGAGTGTGTGTACCTTAGGTCGCTGCTTCGGTATTTATAGAACATACCTGGAGCGGCTTTGGCGTGATCTCGGCCTATGATCCGAACTGCCTCGCTCTTTGCGGATGTGATCCTATATTTTCGGGTAGTTGAGATCCTTCAGGGTAGTAGGTGAGACCGGGTCTGTCACGCCTGTTTGTGGTTGGGCTTTATCGCGACTGGGCTTATTCCAGGTCCGTAACAGTTGCCCCCAGCTCGGTAGTTCAAAGTTTTGGACTGCCGGGGTGTGTGAAGTCCTGGATAAGTCATCCGAGGTCTCGCTATCCCCTGACGTCAGCGTCGAACAAAAATTTGTTGGACTCATCTCCCCGGGTATGTGGTATCTTCATAAGGTCCGATGAGCCGGGGCGGCATCATACCTCTCCTACCATGCCCCGATGTCGACCTGGCGTCTGAGAATATTTGCGAGGAATACCGACGGCCCATGGAAGACTGAGGTGATGGCCTTCGCCCCTAGGAATGCCGTGGTGAGAACCGACGACTGAATGAGGACCAAGGTAATCGGGTCCGACCCAGGTAGGTAAACACGGGGCTGAGCGTGATTTCGGGCGAATCATAGTGCCGGGGTTAAAACCCGCAGCTTTTTGATCCGAGACGGTCCGTTGTGGCCCTCCGTGAAGTTTCGGGCGGGTCATGGTACCGGGGTTATAGCCCGGTGTCTGACGATCCGGGGTGGTTGGTGTGACTACCGTGTGGCTCTTGGGGAGTACCCCTCTGATCCTGCCATGATTGCCTGTGACACCTGGCTTTCGTGGATTGGAGACGGGTTTCGTCCATCACGCCTTGCCGCCCCCGGGTTTCGTGCGCATTTAATGCTTCTGAGGCATGCCATACGTCAGCCCTACTTTTTGGATTGAAAAGACGTGGCCGCCCCTGACGGTTGGGTTGCTTTGTTTCAAACTTCCCTATTCTTTTCTTCATGTTAAAAACTGTTGGAACTTCTCATTTCCTCACTTTTACTCCCACACCCGAAATTTTATTCTGTGCAAAGCTCTTTTGACACTTAAGAAAGCTCTCTGCGCACAAAGTTGTTTGAGGTATCTGAGGATTCCTGCTCTCCGTCCACCCAAAATTCTCTCCAAGCTTACTTCTGCTCGCACTCTACGATTTTCAACTCATCAGGTATGCTTTTCTTCCTTTCTGCCATTTTGATTTATTGCTATCCTTTCGATTTTCCATTTCTTCTTTCTTCTTCGCTAGCGCATTTCTGGATTCTGGGTGGAGTGTTTTGGAATAGTGCTATGGAACCTGTAGGTTCGCTTGGGAGTCGTTGAGTGTCTTAGTTTATCTATACAATTGTAGTTTCTTCCCTTTCTGATTATCATTGTGATAATTGTATAGGTTTAATCCTTTGATGGGTAGGGGTAAACGTCCATCGTCTTCAAATCAACCCATAGATCCGACCGACGATGATGCCCTGCGAGACCGCTATCCCCGCTTTAGTTTCTTGCTCTTAGGAACTCCACTGACCGAGGAGGAGAGACTAGCTTCAGTTCTTCGGGGCGGGTCCGGTGGTAGGAGCGCTAGGAGGCCCCAGTCATCCATTCCTATACCCCGCCCGCTGGAGTCCAGCCCTATCAGGCTATATTCTGCGAGTCCACCAGAAGTTGAGGCCGTTTTAGCCGAGCCTATCAGCTTCTTTGAGGCGCGTCACCCAGCCGGGTCGGGGTCCCTTCCGGATGGGTATGCCGGCCCCTGCTGGGAATGTGTTGCCCAGAGCTCCTCGCGCATCGCAAGTGGGCAGGATCATCTGGCCGACAACGTCTGAGCCTGCCTCGGCCGCCAGGGGTCCCCGTCTTTCTAAGACCAATCGCCTTCCTTCTCCCAATGTTAGTTTGTCCCGATCAGGTATCCTTTCTAGCTCTAATTATAGCTTTTTCTTTGTTTGTTATAGGTAAATGGAGTCTTCGTCTCCTCCCCGTGCTTCTACGTCGGACACGGAAGCGGATTCCAATAGTCCTCCTCTTAGTCTTAGGGCTAAGTATCCCTGGGTGATGCACGAGGTTCTAAGGACACGGAAGCCGACGTTGCTCGACTGCCGATGCCGGACTTACCCGGGTGTGAACTGCACCCTCCTGATGAGGATGAGCCCATTTGCGCTACCCGGGATCCCGGGTATACCAATTTCTTCTTCTTTTACCGGGAATATTTTTCCCGACTTGGTATTCGCTTCCCGTTTACCGACTTCCAGATGTCCGCCCTTAACCACCTTCGTATCGCCCCCTCTCAACTTCACCCTAATGGGTGGGGTTACCTGGTGGCGTTTGAGCATCTTTGTCGCTCGTTTAACCTCGCTCTTTCTTGCACTACTAGCCTTTTCTTCTATTTCTTTGGCCCCTTCACTCCTCGTTCGGGTCGGGAATCGCCTGAGCTAAAAGGTTTGACTTCTCTAAGGAGCGAGTCCGACAAGAAAATTTTTAACCCTTTCTCAGACTTGTTTAAACATTTCAAAAACTCTTTCTTCAAGGTTGCCACCAAATTTGGTGAGCACCCTTGGTTCCTTACCGGTCGGGAAGGCCCCGAGGTGGAGTGGTGGTTTCCACTATACTGGTCTGCCAACCACCATGACCTCGGGTCTTCGTCTTATCAGTTTACCGCTAAGGATCTTACGGTAGAGGAGGAACTCACGGCGGCTAAAATAACCTCGTTCGTGGCCGAGAACGGGGTGAAGAGCGCGGCCGTCTATGTTAAGGAATCCAGTACGACCCTTTCCGTTTAGTTTTGCTGCTTTTCACTATGTCTTTGATTTTCTTTCTCTTTGAATATAAATCCTGACATTCTTACGATTTTGCAGAGCAACGTATGGAGGAGGATATGGACTACCTTGCGTACGTGAGGCCGGAGGTCGGGGTGCCACCCTCCGGGGTATCGCAGAAGAAGACCTCCCGGAAGCGGGCGCCTGCCGAGCCGACGAAGAAAAACGCTCCCGACGCTGCCGCCCGGGCCTCTAAGGATACCTTGGCTAAAAAGGCCAAGGTTAGCGGGAAGCCTCTGCCCCGTCCACCTCAGTCCACCGGCCTGTCTTCCCAAACGGTCGACAAGGGAAAAGATGTATTGCCTTCAACCGTGCCTCTTCATCCGCCGTCCTCAACGGTTTCAACTGCTCCCCTAACATCTTGTGAGTTTTCCCGGGGCCTGGCCTGGGATAAGGGCATCACGGAGGAGTTGCGCCTCGCCTTTCTCCCACCGCATCAATACATGAGTTCCCTGCCCCTTACTCCGGTTGACGAAGCCGAGGTCCACAGGGTGGTGAACCATCTTTGCAAGGCGGTCGGGGTATCCCACGCCTATCTTCATCTCCAGGGAGAGCATGTCAAGTCGGCGGGTGAGGTCCAACGCCTGACCGTCGATCTGGGAATGGCCCAAGAAAAGGCCAAGAGGCTTGCTGAGGAGAGGCGGCAGGCAGAGGAGGCAAAAGAGCAGGCCAAGGAGGCAGCGTGCCGGGCTGAGGGAGAGCTCCAGCGTTCCAAGGCCGCCTTGGACCAAAGCAACTTCGAGCTGGCCAGCTTAAAGTCGGCTCATTCGCTGAACCTGGATGCGGTTAAGAGCTTGATGCAGCAACGCGGTGACTTAAATCGGGAACTGGAAGTGACCCGAGGTGACCTTGAGGAGCAGAGGAATGCCTATGAGAGGGCGGTAGCTGCGGTGAAGAAGACCGCGGAGCAGTGCTTCAAGGCGGCCTTGGCCCAAATCCAGTTTCTCAACCCGGGGGCGGAGCTGAACCTTGATGGTTATGACTGCCGCTCATATATGAAGGACGGTGTTCTTGTTCCTCCACCTCCGCCTCCTGCAGATGAGTCGGTGTCGACTGCGGAGGAAGACCAAGGCAAGCAGGTCGGGGATGAGGCTACTTCCGGGGTCGAGCCAGAGGGTGATGGGGCGCCTGTAGACAAGGCGGCCCCTCCAAGCTAAACAAGTTGTTTTGTTTTGTTTTTCTTTTCGCTTTTGTTCCGGTTCTGTAATAGTTTGTAATTCGAACTTTATTGTACTTTTGAACTTTTACTTTAATGAATGAAAATTCAATTAAGTAGTCCCCTGTACTTTTAACTTTATGCATAAACTGCACGTCGTTATGATCTAGACCGGGCCAGGGCCTTTAAATAATTAGAGTCCGCTTAGTACTCTTCTGGTGTAAGCGACCAGGTGTCATGAGTAGGGGATTTCGACTTAACCAGCTACGAGGTTCAGAGTCGTTATCCGGTATCTTAACCAGGATAAGGGCGAACTGTCACATGCTCAGCCGTGGTCGGATGGACACACATTTAAACATCTTGACCTGATCAGGGTCCGGCATGACTGTACGCCTTCTTATCTCGGTGTCAATTTCGATGCATCAAAATATATACAAGGGCTGATGATAGCGGCCTTGTGTCGTTTTTAGAGTCAACCGGGCTTATGTGCCTTGGTGTCGTTCTATTTACTTAGCAAATCATTACTCATTCTTGAAATTGAACTTCGGTTTAAGAAACTGTTTATTGAATTAAGAAATGGTTCGCTCTAAAGAACTGATAACTTGAGAATGAAACTTGCAAGAATTAAATGACTGAAATCAAACTAATCTGGAAACAATTAAAGCAGAACTAACACAGACATGAAGCATCCATCGTGACTAAGCCTAACTGTAATAGACCCTCAACTTGTCGGCGTTCCAAGTCCTTTTGATAGGTCTCCTCGCCAACGTTTCGAGGACGTATGCTCCTCTGTCGAGCTTCTCCTTAATCCGGTACGGGCCATCCCAATTCGCGGTGAGCTTGCCATCCTTGGCGTTTTTGTTGCCGACGTCGGCCCTTCGGAGGACTAGGTCCCCCCGGTCAAAAGTCCGGGGTCTTACCTTTCGATTGTACTTTGCAGCGATGAGTTGCTTGGCCGCCATATCTCGGCAGTATGCCGTGGTCCTGACCTCATCCACCAATTCCATCTCAGTTGCCAAAGCCCTGGAATTTGACCCTTCTCCTTCCTCCAAGGTTCTGATCCTTCTCCAGGATGGTTGACCTATCTCGACTGGAATCATGGCCTCACATCCGTAGGTCATGCGGAAAGGTGTTTCTTGGGTAGCCGACTGCATGGTTGTTCGGATTCCCCATAACACATTATAGAGCTGGTCGACCCAGCTGGTGTCGGCCTCCTGCATCTTTTTCCTAAGGCCGTCCAAGATTACCTTATTCGCTGCCTCGGCTTGATCGTTTGATTGGGGGTGTTCGACGGAGGCGAAGTGGTGAGTGACTCTGAGGCCGACCATCATGTCCTGAAAGTTCTTGTCGGTAAATTGGGTGCCGTTGTCCGTCACCAACTCAGCCGGGACTCCAAAGTGGGAAAAGATGCTTTGTTGGATAAAGCGCCGAATCCTGGCCGACGTAATGGTGGCGAGGGCCTCGGCTTTAATCCACTTGGTAAAATAGTCGACCGCCACAATTAGCCATCGTAGTTGTCCGGGAGCAGGTTTAAACGGTCCGAGCAGGTCCATGCCCCACTTATAGAAGGGCCATGGGGCCGAGATGTATTCCATGTCGGATGGTGGGGACCAAATGATTTTGGCGTGTTTTTGGCAGCTATCGCACGCCTTCACAAACTCCTTGGAGTCCGCCTTCATAGTTGGCCAGTAGTACCCGGGTGACCGGCACGGAATATGAGAGGACTCATATTCCTTAAGCCTTACACTTATAAACATGTGTTCCAAAATACATGGATCCTACCTATAAATTACATGGAGCATCTATCTCTGAATAATAATGCAAAAGCCTAGGTTATAATTACATTAACTAATAGCATATCCAAATGAATCGGCGAACTTTAAATCCTTAAGGAGACCCTTCACCGCTCAGCAGGAGGTTCAAGGTCGGCAATATCATCTGAACCAAAGAAAATTTTCCGGTGAATAACGTCCCATTATTTTAATTTAATAAAATACAGAAGTAAATAATTTAAACATCTTTATCTTTTGATAATAACAATATAGTAATAAATCTCATTTTCTAAATCATACGATTAGGACTAAAATAGAATTCTATTTAAAATATCCTTAATTGATTAATTTCATATACGACATAAAACCTTTGATTTAACATAATTATCAAATTAAACCTCATCTTTCTGTAGGACTTCTTACAGAACGAATAACGAGCGTGGCCACACAGTCCACGAGGGTAACTAACCAGGCATGACACGAGGCCATGAAACAAGCATGGACACACAGTCCATGAGGGTAACTAACCAAGCATGACACGAGGCCATGAAACAAGCATGAGAACAAATCCCATGAATATCAAGGGAGCTCGAGGTTAACCATGGTACACCAAGAACTAACAGTACTGCTGTTAGTAACCAGCGTTCTGTATTCAGTCCTCTCCAAAACATTTTCAGGCATGCTTGGGGTCGATTTGTCAAAATAATAAAAACTTATTCCTTCAAGATAATAACGGCTCTATCTCATACTTCATAATCAAATCCCTAGCATGAAGTTTCACAAACAATATTTTAAAACTTTTCTTCAAATTCAATCTGCTGATATAATCCTTTTAAAACATTAAGCACTCGCATAAAACATTCCATTTCAAATAATAAATTCTAGCTTATAAACTTTCCAAAATCCAAGCTCATTTCAATATAAAATTTATGAAAAATATCTCAAAAGTCTAATTTCCATTTAACTGCATAATCATGAATTATGCTTTGAAACAATTGGAAGAAAATATATAATAACGAATAAAATCATCATTCTTTACTCATATACTTTCAACAAATATTCCTCCACAAAACCATACTTTTAAATATGAAACTTAACATAAAGTTCAACGATAAAAATATCTTTTATAAAAATTAGAGACGTTTTTCACCCACCTGTTGCTCCTTCCGAAACTATACCTTTACCAAAACCCTTTTTGGTTCGCCTTTCTCTTGGGCTCAGGTGATTGTCGATTCCTATTCATATAGAGATAGGTCATCATTGATAATCTTTACACTTATATAATATACTCATTAAGACATATTTAAATGCCTATTATCCCACCCAAAACTCTCAACTCAACTCGTGGCTAGATAGATTTATCCAAAAATATTATTTAAGAGTCATTCAACAAGCCTTTAAAACATCATTTGGTGATCTTATAACAATTTTTAAATCTAAGAATCTGAACTGCACAGCCTCACAATTTCCAATTTATCATGCTACTTGCATCAAACGTACACACATATGTCATAACCTTACATTTGCTCCCATGTAATTCATCTATTTTATCATGTGATAATTTTTGTGAGATTTCCGAGAGCAAAATTAGACAAAACTCCTATGCTTAGCTAATACCAAATCTGGACATCATAATCCCACTAAAATAATCAACATGCAGTACCCTCATAGGCATCCACTCAACCTTACAACACCATTACAACCCTTAATCATTGTTTCCCATTTAGAATCCATATTCCACTATTTCCTCAACCCCAAATAGCAGCAAGACCGATTGAAGATAGGAAGGACTTGGAAAGCTCACCTTAATTGATATTTTAAGGTTGCTTGTCAGTTCCGACCTCTCTCCTTCTTCCTCTTTTCCAGCGCTTTCTCGTCGGACTGTGACTCTGGCTCTCAGCCCTCTCTGATTTCTATTGTGCAGCACCAAAACGAATGAGAGTAAGGGCTGAAATGGTTTTTATGCAGAATTGAAAATGGGAAGTGGAGCATGGGTTCTATAATGCTGAAGACACGAGAGAAGAAATAGAGCATGGGTTCTGTAATGCATGTCGAAACGCAGAGAAATAGTGGAGTATGGGACTTTGCATGAATGGTTGAGCTGTCCGCTAAACACTTGAACAGGTGTCATCTCTCTCTCTCTCTCTCTGTCATTCTTCTTCTTTTTTTCCCCTGGTGTTGGGCCGAAAAGGATTAACAGATTGAGGGAGTATATGTGCTGCGTCCTTGCTGTCAAAATGGTTCTTTTATTGGGCCGAATAGATATATTGACTGAGGGGAGTGTCGTTTTGCTGCTGTTTGAATTTTCTCTAACCGAAATAGTCAATTGGTATGGGTAATACGTGGCTTTCACATGCAGCATAGGAATAATGGAGAATAGGGAGTATTTGGCGTATAAATATCAGGTTGAAAGAGAAATATACATTGAGAGGGGGATGAGTGTTATGTTGCCATGTATATGTGGGGTCCACACCACAAAATAATCTCATCTAACCCTCTACACGTCTCTTATTTGCAACTTCGTCCTTTACTCACTTAGTTGCAAAAATTAGATAAGAGTTAGAAATTAATCCTTAATTACATATAAGGATTTTTCTTCCTCAATTAGCTTCTCTAAGCCATAAAATATCAACTCTAAAATTTTTAGGCCACAATATTTATTCTCCAACCATTATTCCTTGAACTTTTGGGAAAATAGACCATAAATTCTAAATATTAGCTTTAAGACTATTTAGGCCAATTTTTTTGTATTTGATCCCCTCATAATATTTCTAAATCCTCAAAATAACATTTCATAACTTCCCCCTATTTTTTTTCAAGATCCAAAATAATATTTAATAATTATCCTAAAATTTTCCTCATAATAACCTTAAGAATTTTAAACTTCTTATAACTTAGCAGCCTTCTTATCTAAGTCATATTCTTAAACTCCTTATCTCAAAATTTGGGATGTTACAATTCTCCCCCGTTAAATAAATTTCGTCCCCGAAATTTTCACTAAATCATCCTTTTATTGCCTTCAAGCATTTATTAAATAGGTAAGACATTTATTTCAAGTAAAGAAGCATTACATAATATCATTGCATAGCCTCAAATCCTCAAAGATGCTTTCAATTATCATTTATCCTTTAAGCACCCTCGAACATATTCTAATACCTCAATCCTCTCTGGGTCATTTCAAATTCCTCAAGTCTCAAAACTCAAAAGTTGATTCTTGGGTTGTTATTCACTTGGTAAGAACTTGAATATTTACCCAACTTCAACATTCATAACTAAATCTAGAACCTCAAAATAAATGGTCTAAAAATCATTCTTCCTTAGTTATACCCAACATGCACACTAAAAATCAAGCTTAATAACTCCTATTCTAACCTTCAAAACATTCAAACAACATCACCTATAATCTATATGCCCTCATTTAAAGCAACATATTATAACTTATCATCTACACAACTTTATTTCTCCAAAAACGTCATATAATGACCTCTTACTCATTTCTAACCTCCAAGGCTTAAATGAATCAAAAGCTTACAAATCATACACTATAAACGTATATCCTCAAGACTATGTTTTGAAGAGCCCCTCCATCAAAATTTTGAAAACTTCGTAACCTAGAAATAATTAGGTTGGAGCCATTAATCAAACTGTAATAACTTAAAAGGTTTACTTAGTCATTCAAAGCATACAACAATAGACTACTTGCACACTTTCAACCCTAAAGTGTTAGATCCATAGGGCTGGGACATCATACCTTGAGTCTTTAACTCTTATCACATACCTTAATTCGAATGTACATTCTCTAAGGTAGGATAGAAATTGGTTGGGTGCCAAGAATCACATCAATGACAAATTCTATTTCCCTATCTGGAGGCAAACCCGACAATTCCTCTAAAAAAAATCAGGAAATTCTCGAATAATTTGAATTTTCCAAGTCCTTCCTATCTTCAATCGGTCTTGCTGCTATTTGGGGTTGAGGAAATAGTGGAATATGGATTCTAAATGGGAAACAATGATTAAGGGTTGTAATGGTGTTGTAAGGTTGAGTGGATGCCTATGAGGGTACTGCATGTTGATTATTTTAATGGGATTATGATGTCCAGATTTGGTATTAGCTAAGCATAGGAGTTTTGTCTAATTTTGCTCTCGGAAATCTCACAAAAATTATCACATGATAAAATAGATGAATTACATGGGAGCAAATGTAAGGTTATGACATATGTGTGTACGTTTGATGCAAGTAGCATGATAAATTGGAAATTGTGAGGCTGTGCAGTTCAGATTCTTAGATTTAAAAATTGTTATAAGATCACCAAATGATGTTTTAAAGGCTTGTTGAATGACTCTTAAATAATATTTTTGGATAAATCTATCTAGCCACGAGTTGAGTTGAGAGTTTTGGGTGGGATAATAGGCATTTAAATATGTCTTAATGAGTATATTATATAAGTGTAAAGATTATCAATGATGACCTATCTCTATATGAATAGGAATCGACAATCACCTGAGCCCAAGAGAAAGGCGAACCAAAAAGGGTTTTGGTAAAGGTATAGTTTCGGAAGGAGCAACAGGTGGGTGAATAGCGTCCCTAATTTTTATAAATGATATTTTTATCGTTGAACTTTATGTTAAGTTTCATATTTAAAAGTATGGTTTTGTGGAGGAATATTTGTTGAAAGTATATGAGTAAAGAATGATGATTTTATTCGTTATTATATATTTTCTTCCAATTGTTTCAAAGCATAATTCATGATTATGCAGTTAAATGGAAATTAGACTTTTGAGATATTTTTCATAAATTTTATATTGAAATGAGCTTGGATTTTGGAAAGTTTATAAGCTAGAATTTATTATTTGAAATGAAATGTTTTATGCGAGTGCTTAATGTTTTAAAAGGATTATATCAGCAGATTGAATTTGAAGAAAAGTTTTAAAATATTGTTTGTGAAACTTCATGCTGGGGATTTGATTATGAAGTATGAGATAGAGCCGTTATTATCTTGAAGGACTAAGTTTTTATTATTTTGACAAATCGACCCCAAGCATGCCTGAAAATGTTTTGGAGAGGACTGAATACAGAACGCTAGTTACTAACAGCAGTACTGTTAGTTCTTGGTGCACCATGGTTAACCTCGAGCTCCCTTGATATTCATGGGATTTTTTCTCATGCTTGTTTTATGGACTTTGTGTCTATGCTTGTTTCATGGACTGTGTGTCCATGCTTGTTTCATGGCCTCGTGTCATGCTTGGTTAGTTACCCTCATGGACTGTGTGTTCATGCTTGTTTCATGGCCTCGTGTCATGCCTAGTTAGTTACCCTCGTGGACTATGTGGCCACGCTCGTTATTCGTTCTGTAAGAAGTCCTACAGAAAGATGAGGTTTAATTTGATAATTATGTTAAATCAAAGGTTTTATGTCGTATATGAAATTATTCAATTAATGATATTTTAAATAGAATTCTATTTTAGTCTTGATCGTATGATTTAGAAAATGAGATTTATTACTATATTGTTATTATCAAAAGATAAAGATGTTTAAATTATTTACTTCTGTATTTTATTAAATTAAAATAATGGGACGTTATTCACCGGAAAATTTTCTTTGGTTCAGATGATATTGCCGACCTTGAACCTCCTGCTGAGCGGTGAAGGGTCTCCTTAAGGATTTCAAGTTCGCCAATTCATTTGGATATGCTATTAGTTAATGTAATTATAACCTAGGCTTTTGTATTATTATTCAGAGATAGATGCTCCATGTAATTTATAGGTAGGATCCATGTAATTTGGAACACATGTTTATAAGTGTAAGGCTTAAGGAATATGAGTCCTCTCGGGGCGTGATATAATGGTATCACCCGGAGCGCCTTCCTTGCCAATGCCTTTGCACCCATGTGTTGTCCATTAATTCCTCCATGGATCTCGGCGAGAACATATCTGCTTTCCTTAGTGCCCAAACACCTTAGCATCGGGGTATGCAGGCCTCTTCGGTAGAGTTGATCGTCTACCATCGTGTATACAGCGGCCTCCCGAATGAGTTTTCTGGCGTCGGTGGTCTCAAGGGGGATAATTCCTCGCTCGAGGTAATCTTCAAGTGGTTTCCTCCAGTCGGTCGCGGTGGATATAACCATGATGCAGGTCGGTTCCTCCAGCTTCTGTTGTACCACGGTCCTGTGGTTGGCCGTGCCTTTTGTGCTAGCGAGTTTGGAGAGGATGTCAGCCCTTACGTTTTCCCCTCTCGGGATGTGCGTGACCGTTACTTCCTCAAATTCAGCCTGGATTTCCTTGACTCTGTTGAGGTACTTCGCCATGAGAGGGCCTTTAGCTTGATACGCTCCGTCTACCTGGGCGGCGACGAGCTGTGAGTCGGTGAAAACCGAAACTCTCTGGGCCCCGAGATCCCTGGCCTGTTGGAGTCCGGCCAGGAGTGCCTCGTATTCGGCCTGGTTATTTGATGTCGGAAAGTTTAGCTGTAGGGAATGTTCAATTGCGACTCCTTCTGGACTTTCTATGATTACTCCGGCTCCGCTTCCCTTGGAGTTCGACGAACCGTCGACGTACACTTTCCAGAGGTCGATATTGCCGATGTCCTTCTTGATCGGGGTCAGCTCCCGGAGGAAGTCGGCCAAAGCTTGTGACTTAATGGCATGTCGGGCTTCGTAGGTTATGTCGAATTCGGATAATTCTATGGCCCAACTGATCATCCTGCCTGCCAGGTCGGGCTTGTGGAGCACTTGCCGGATTGGTTGACTAGTCCGAACCGTTATCTTGTGAGCTTGAAAATAAGGGCGGAGTCTTCGTGCTGTGGTCAGTATGGAGAAAGCCAATTTTTTCAACTTCTGGTATCTCAACTCCGAATTCTGCAAGGCTTTGCTCACGAATTATATGGGTTCTTGCCCGTTCTTGCCTTCACGGACTAGTACCGAGCTTACTGCCTCTTCCCCGACCGATAGGTAGAGGAAAAGGGTCTCACCGGGTTGTGGTTTTGATAGGACCGGCGGAGTTGCCAAGCATTGCTTGATCTTCTCAAATGCGGCTTCACACTCCGGACTCCAGTTGCCTGTCGTCTCCTTTTTCAGTAATTTGAAGAAGGGCAAGGCATTCTCTGCCGATCTGGGCAGGAACCTAGTTAATGAGGCCAATCGACCTGTTAACTGTTGAACTTCCTTCTTGCTCCGGGGCGCCTGCATTTCTAGCACGGCCTTACATTTATCCGGGTTGGCCTCAATTCCTCGACTTGTGAGCAAAAATCCGAGGAACTTTCCTGCTGGGACCCCAAAAGCACATTTTGCTAGGTTGAGCCGAATTCGGTGCTTCCTCAGTTTGTTGAAGGTTTGTTCTAGGTCCCGGATGTGGTTGTCAGGGTCATATGATTTGACGATCATATCGTCGATGTAGACCTCGACGTTCTGGCCGATCTGGTCCTCGAACACCTTGTTCATCATCCTCTGGTACGTTGCCCGGCGTTTTTAGGCCGAAAGGCATAACGTTATAGCGGTAGTTTCCTTTTTCTGTGATGAAGGCGGTGGCTTCTTGGTCGCCGGGGTGCATGGCGATCTGGTTGTACCCCGAGTAGGCATCCATGAACGACAGCAGTTGAAATCCGGATGAGTTATCTACGAGTTGGTCAATGTTTGGCATAGGATAGGCATCTTTTGGGCATGCCTTATTCAGATTAGTGTAATCTGTGTATACTCCCCACTTGCCATTTGGTTTCAAAACCATTACCACATTGGAAAGCCATGTGGTGTATCTTAGTTCTCTGATGAACCCGGCCTCAAACAACTCGTCCACGTGCCTGTTAAGTGCGACTTGCCTATCTGGTGCCCTTTTTCTCTTCTTCTGGGCCACTGGTTTTGACTCCGGCCGAATGGCCAATTTATGGCAACAGAACTCGGGATCGATGCCAGGTACCTCGGCCGCGCTCCAGGCGAAAACATCTCGGTTCAATGCTAAGAATTCCTCCAGCCTTAATCTCAAGTCCGGGCTCATCGCCCGTCCTATCTTTGTAATCTGGTCTGGGCCGTTCCCTACTACGAGGTCTTCCAACTCTCCTTCAGGCTCGGGCCGAGGGATCTCAGGTTCGTCTCGCAAGTCCAACTCAACCATATTGACTGGGTGGCAGTTCTTTCCGCCCGCTTGGCTCATCGGCTCGAGTTTGACATTCCGAGGCCGAGATAGAGGTGTTACTGCATTTTCGCCCACGTTGATCGTCTCAACGTAGCACTGCCGGGATTCTTTTTGGTCGCCCCCGATGGTAATGACTCGGTTGGCGTTGCTTACCATTTTTATCTTCTGATGCTTAGTAGATACCAGCATGTCCCACTTGTGAATGGTCGGTCTTCCCAATATAACATTGCAAGGGGACGGAAACTCGGCTACAATAAACCTTACTCGCTCAGTCTTAAAGCCTTCCTTCGTTCCAAGAGTGAGTCGGAGGTCGATGTATCCCTTCAGGGGGGAAAGCTCTCCATTAAACCCGACCAGGGTGGTTTTGCACGGCTTCAGATTCTCTTGATCGAGGTTCATCCTTTTGAAGTCTTCCCAGATGATGATATCTGCCGAGCTCCCAGTGTCTATGAATATTCTTTTGACCCGGCAGTTGACGAGGGTTCCCGTGATTACCAGACTGTCCTGATGACCGGGTACCACGTCCTTCATATCCTCCTTAGTGAAAAAGAGCTGAGGTCACTCCGCTTTACTCGTCGTATCCGGATCTTCCTTGAATTTCGGCCAGTCCCTAACTGAGAGTACCTCCTTTAAGTATTTCCTTCGTTGACTCGCCGTGTCACCGCCTCCACTGATCACATTGCAATCGAAATCGGCCTCGGGAAATCCATCTTCCTCGGACCCTGGCTTCTGCCGCTTGTCCTGTTTTTTCCTTTCGGGAACTGGGCTGTCCAGTCGGTCATCCTGTTTTCGCTTTTCTCTTTTCCGCCCCTGTGTTTTGATCACGTATTGGTGCAAGTTTCCGTCTCTGACGAATTTTTCAATGGCATCCCGGAGCTCATAGCACTGGTCCGTGGTATGCCCCGAACTATCGTGAAAGGTACAGAAACGGGTTGGGTCCGTGTTGGCTCGTTTTCTGAGGGGCCGAGGTCTCTCAATCTTCTGCATCTCTGTCGAAGCCACTTCTCTCCATAGCTGGGAGCGGGAAACGTTTAGAGGGGTGTATTTGTCATATTTACCCTTTGGCTCCGGCTTTGCAGTAGGAGGCTTATTATCCGGATCCCTACCACGGCGATCTTGCTTGCGACCTTCGGACCGGTTTCTATCCCTTGGCGGGCTGCTCCGGTCTGAGTCTCTTCGAGGAGCGTTCGATTGTCGCATTTGCTCTACTTCGAGGTACTTCTTCAACCGAGTTATAAAATCATTGAGACTTTTAGCCGGCTCTTTAAAGAACGATTTGGCCAGGCGGGACTCTTGATCTAGGCCGTCGGCTAAGAGGTGGACATGTACTACCTCGTTTAATCCGCGTACTTGCAGGGCCGCAAGTTTAAAGTGATCCAAATAACTTTGGAGTGTTTCACCGGGCCGCTACTTGATCTTGGACAAGGTGTATTGGGACTTCGGTTGCCGTTTGCTGGTCGCAAAGTGCATCTCGAAAGCCTCGTCTAAATCATCAAATTTATGAACCGACACCACGGGCAGAGTGTGGAGCCATTTTAAGGCAGGTCCCTTAAGGGTTGCGGCGAAAATCCGAGTCATGATAGGTTCCCTGAGGCCCCTTACGAACATGACCACCTCAAAGTCTTCCAGGTGAGTTTTCGGGTCTTGAGAGCCGTCATATTTTGTTAGCTCGGTGAGGTTTAGCTTCTCCGGGAAACGAGCTCTGAGGATTTCGTCTGAGAAAGGGCTGTTGTCGATCTGTCCAACATATCTTCTCCGCTGATATCCGGTTGGAGGAGGCCAGGGTGACCTGTTATCCCGGGCCGACTTCCCCCTTCTTGAGTCCTTACTTGAGGAGGTCGGCTTCTTGCTTTGGCCGGTTTCTGTGCTTTTATGCCCACGCGAGCTTTCGCCTTCTTCGTCCTTCTTCCAAGTCTTATCTTCCTCGTCCTCGTTAGAGGAGGCCGAGTCCTTCGTCTTGAGGTTCTTTTCCAATCGCTGGAAGCGGAGGGTATTCCGTTTATCCATGTTCTCGATGCGTCTCATCATCGCAGCCAACGAATTCTGAACGAGGAGAGTATCCGGATTGCCAACTGGGATCTCTGCATTGACGAGCGGGTCCGAATTCTGGGGCTGACGGTCATGATTATGCGAAACTGAGGACTCGGAGTCGGACGGGTTGTCTTCTAAACGTCCATCTTTGTTAGGGATGACAAGCTCTCCTTGTGGTTGCTCCGGCCGTGATAGTTGGTCTCCTTCATCCTGTCTGTCGTCGCCGGCAGGGTTAATCGGTGGCTCAGTGCGCTGTGGCTGTCGAGGTGGTTGACGCTGGTCGAACCATCTCGGGTTGCTTCTGGCTTGAACTACGGGTGTTAATCCTCATTGGTCACGGGAATCGAAATTTACCAATCCCCACGATCAACGCCACTGTTCTGGTGTAGAACACAGATGTCCAAGTGAATGGGCTGGTGCTTTAAAGGATAGGTGATCACTGTACACAACCAGGCTCTTAGCCGAGGGGTAGGGTGTGTGCACAGTGTGTATGGAAAAGTCTAGGGTTAGAGTGTGTGTACCTTAGGTCGCTGCTTCGGTATTTATAGAACATACCTGGAGCGGCTTTGGCGTGATCTCCGGCCTATGATCCGAACTGCCTCGCTCTATGCGGATGTGATCCTATATTTCCGGGGCAGTTGAGATCCTTCAGGGTAGTAGGTGAGACCGGGTCTGTCACGCCTGTCTGTGGTTGGGCTTTATCACGACTAGGCTTATTCCAGGTCCGTAACAATTCCAATACAATGATTTTATCTTAATAAGTTCATAATTTATTAATAATGAAACTTTTTATATTATAAATGGATTATGTATATAAAATGGTCTAAGAATGAGAATACTAATGCCACTCGCCACAACTTATGGGAGCAGAGTTCATATTTACCATTTCAAGTAGTGTAAAAGTTTTGGTCATTATCAGTCTCAAAACTATGGATGGAAATAGGTTAGGCCAGGGGCTTTGGCTAAATAGGCCTGAGCCTGTAATGGTGGTAGAAGGTCTGAGCCTGAATGCAGACGTTTTTTTAGGCTCAAGCCTGAGCCTTCATAAGGCCTGGTTGAGTCTGAAGCCTTTTTAAAGGTCTACTTACAATGTAGGTCTTTAAAAAGGCCTCATATTGTAGGCCTTGGAGGCCATAAATAGGCTTTTCTACACTTTGAGCCTATCAAAACTATATAAATATAAGCTTTTAGTAGAATATAAGAATTAAAAATAATAAATATTATATGATTTATATGATATAGATATAATTATATTTATTTAATGTGTAAACAAGTTAGGCCTGAAGGCTTACAAGCCAGGCTTTAATAAAATAGGTCGGGCCTATTTACACATTTGGGCCTTTAAATAGGCATTGGCCTGACATTTTTAATAAACAGGTCAGGCCTGACCAGGCCTTAAACAGGCCAGGTTGTAGGCCGCCTGATAGGGGCCTGACCTATTTCCACCCCTACTCAAAACTTAAACTTTTCATTAATTAAAGTAGTTGTATGATTTCTCTCAACAGATCAAAATAAATTCCATTACTTTAGGTTACAAATAATATATTTTTTTAACAAATCTTCTTCATCTATGCTCTTGTTTAAAAACTATAAATATATTTAGATGTCCGTCCTATTTTATTTAGAATAATAATCATTCTCTCAACAGTATAAGATAAAATACTTTTTCTATGGGGGTCCAACTTGTATAAACCCATACGTATATATGAAGTTTTGTAAATAATTGTCGTTAAGAAAACATTTGGGACAAAAAAGGTTAAATTGTCAAATACAACATAGCAAAAACAACATTTGAGGTAATGTAGAGGTTTTGGTGGTTGCCATATATTATACACTCATCAAATGAAAAGCTTTTGAGCATCAAAAGCTTAGGGACCCCTTAATTGGACCAATTTGCATTTTGAGACGGCTAATGATGCCTAATAACTCGACCTTTTCAATTTAATTAACACTCCCTCCCGTCCTAAATTGAAAGAAGATGACTAATTGACATAAATTAGTAAAATTGGTAAATACGGTTATTTGTTAAAAAATGTACGTTGGTTTTCTTAAAATACCCTCCTTTTTTTGTCACTTGTATTGATAGAAACCCCTTAGTATATATGCAATTAATACGGATACCATTTTTTTCCATACTATAAGCAACTTGTAGGAGAAAAGTCTGATCCATAAATCACTTATGGGATTATTAAATACATAATAACTATACTATGATTTTATGATTTGGTTTATTATTTGTTGCAGATAAAGATTATGGATGTGTTCATGATGCGAGAGAATAAATTCATGAGATTCTTATTCATGAAGCAGAGCCTACTACTTAAAGTGAAATACAATCAAATGTCTTTGAAATTGATGATAGTGGCAAAGAAGATGACAATGATAGTCATCGTACTAATGTTGTTTAATGGTATACTTCTTATATTTTATGTAAGTTATTTGTGGACAATAGTTTGCTTTTGGTTACAAATTAGTGAATATGTTTATTTGTTGAATGATTCGTGTTGTTTGGATATTAATGTTGTTTGGACAACATTTATTTAATACTCCCTCCGGTCCTAATTATAAGACATATTTAACCGATTTTGGGAAGATTAAGGAAAGAAGTTAAATTAGTTAATTTTACTCATTTTCCTAAAATGTCCTTATATAAATTTAAAATGACCTAAATGAAAGTAAATCAATAGCTCCTACCACATGCCTCTCCAACCTAATTTTTTTTTCCACATGCTATCTAATTGAAATAATGATCTTACTATATATATATATATATATATATACACACACACACACATATATATGTGTGTGTACATATATCGACAGACACATATAGGCCCACATACCCCCACACACACATTTAAACACACACACCCACAAAGATATACATGTATATATGTGTGTGTGTGTGTTTATATTTGTACACACATATATTGACAGACACACACAAATATACGTATATGTACACACACCCACACATATATGTGTGTGTGGGCGCGCGCCACCACACACACACACACATATATATTTGTGTATAGACACACATACACACACAAAATATATGTGTGTAGACACATACATACATACATATATATACACACATATATGTGTGCACACACACACACAAAATATATGTGTGTAGACACACACACATATACATACATATATGTAGACACACACATATATGTGTGCACAAGCACACACAAAATATATGTGTGTAGACACACACATATATACATACATACATATATGTAGACACACATATATATGTGTGTGACTATACTGTCTATAGATATTTGTGTGTAGACACACATATATACATACATAGATACACACACACACACATATATATCTAAAAGTTTCGTTGACTGGAAGAGTATACGCGTCCACATACATATACTCACAAAAAATCAAACACACTTGAGAGAATAAAATAGGGGTATTTTAGGAAAAAAATTGACAATTATTAGAATGTTGTCCTATAATTAGGATCAAAACCAACTCTCAAATGTTGTCTTATATTTAGGACCGGAGGGAGTACATTATAACTTTAATTGTCGTAATTTACCAATTATATTTCTTTGAAAAAAAAGATGAAAAATACATAAAATTTGGAATAGTAACTTTCGGGCCTTAGAGAGCCCTGGTGCTTTCGGACCGGGCTTTTAAAAACAGATGTTTTTCTTACCCCAAACCCTGGCCCTTCACGGGCTGGCCCTATAGGGCTGAGCCGGCCCTGATTCCCAACTCTAGTCTAGAGAATAACTGGAAAAAGATAGATAGAAGCAATGAATTAGTATCCTTTCTCAATGAGCCATTTAGATCAAAATGAAGAAGACCATTGAGCAAATTCTTCTTGTATGTGACGGCAATAATGTGACTCAAAGGAGGCAGCAAACGTTAAGGCAACTTGAATAATTCAATGAAGCTTTAATCTTAGACAATAGATGCAAAAGAGAGAATGATCAGTGGATGGTGATTTTTTCCTTTTGAAAACCCAGATTTCATCATGTTCCAAAAATATTATAGCCAAGCAAGTGGTATGCCTTCAAAACTTAAACTTCCTCATGAAGATTGTCCAAAGCCGTGCAGACCTAAGGATATTATGAATATTGCAACTTGGCAATGAAATTGTACGGGTTGGATTAAAATTGTATGAAAAGCTTTGCCAGTGGCAAGTTTTCGTGAGGTAAAACCTTGGAAATTTGAAATACTTGCTCCGAATTGTTTATCACTCCTCTGTGAAAATATGCATTCTGTTTATCCCATATAAGATTAAGTAAAATAATGATGCCCTCAAACATTAACAAGTCGCCATAAAAAAATTGATGTAATGTCTCGATCAGTCATGGATGAAAGCCTTTGTTAGAAATATCAGTTGAGCGAAGAGAAAGTTCTCCAAACCAGATACCTTGTAAGAGCAAGTGCAGAAGAGATGATCAATGTTTCTTTAGCCTGACAACCAAAAACAGGCTACCTAAATGTTTAAGTGATGTTTCCTCAAGACCTCTCCATTAGGTACAATCGCACGCACAAAGACGATCCTGTGACACGTACGGTGTGGCAGCCAAGGGACTAACTAACCGTGTATACTCTATATATACAGAGGAAGGAGACGGCGCTGTGTACACAATCTCTAAGCCTCGACTAATCTACATTCAAACACACGGCACACACAAAGACCCCTTAGGCGAAACGCCCGCTTGTGTACCGTGATCATACCTTCTCCCGAACGCTTGTCCCATAAGCATAGGAGGAGCACACGATCCTATATCAAATCACCGGACCTTCAATAGGCCTGACATCCGAGTTCGAACTGCAACAGTGGCGCCGACCGTGGGGATCAATAAACTTCAATTCCCGTGACCATGAGGATAAGCACTCGTGCTTCAGGCCAAAGACAATCGGAGGCGGATCAAGCGGGGGACACCCGTCAACCACCCCGTAACGAGCAGCCGATTAACCAATACGATGGAGACCATCAGGAAGGAGAAGATCGGTTATCTCAAATGTAAGACCCTTTGATTCCCAACAATGAACGACATCAAGAGGACAACTCGTCCGACACGGAGTCCTCGGCTCCACGAAACCAAGACCGTGGGCCACAGAATTCCAATTCTGGAGGCGGCCGAGACATCCCGCATGCCGAGCCAGACTTTCGATCTCTTCAAGCCGGGATGCTTGCGATAATGAGACGGGTGGACAACATAGACAAGCGCCATACCCTTCACTATCAGCGAGCGGAAGAGCGGGAGAAAAGACGGACTCACACCCTTTCCAAATGAGGACTCGGGAAGATAAAACTTGGAGAGAGGACGACGATGACGAGAGCTCGGCCTGCCGCACAGACAAAGTGTAAGGCGGAAACCGTCAACAGCAGAGGGCCAATAGGAGAAACCTAAACCGAGATGAAGAAGGTCGACCTCAGCGAGGAACCATCGAGGTGACAGGACGATTCCTCCAAGTGGGTTCCAAACACGGAGATATGTCACCCAAATGCACAATAGCTTTTTCTCAAAGGAAATCCGTAACGCCCGATTCCCGAGAAGCCGAATTTGGGCGAGTTGACAAGGTACGACGGCACACAAGACCCGACGACTCATTTAGAAGACTTTGACGTTCACATGTCGGCTAGAGGTCTCAAGGAACCAATCGTGCCGCGGATCTTCGCCGCGACGTTAAAAGGGCCGGCGTTGAAGTGGCTCCACACTCTTCCTTTTGGGTCGATCCACAATTTTGAAGACCTGCCGAGGCCTTTGAGTTGCACTTCGCAACTAGCAAACGGCAACCAAAATCCCAAGATTCTCTCCAAAATCGCAAGGTCGCGAGAGCCGCTCCAAAGTTACCTTGACCGCTTCAATCATGCGGTACTACAGTGCGCGGACTCAACGAGGACGTACACGTTCACTTATTGGTGGACGGCCTGATAAAGAGTCCCGCCCGGCGTAATCTTTCTTAAAGGAGCGGCAAAAATCTCAACGACTTCATAACCCGTTCAAAGAAGTACTTGGACGTCGAGCAGATGCGAATGGCAAACAATCCCAACTCAAGGCGGGACCAAGATAGAACCTCCTCCCTGTGGGTCGAGACTTCTCCGATAACAGTAAATAGGGATTCCCGCAGAGGGGGAACGAAAACAAGAGCCGGGTGGCAAGTCCGATCACGAGCAAGTACGAGAAATATTCAGCCCGACGGTGCCTCGGCCTCAAGTATGGAAGGAGGTGTCAACAACCGAGATGAAGAAGGTCGATCGACCTCGCCCGTCCTACCGAAGATCCGGGTAGACCAATCTAAATATTGCTCGCTCCATGATGGTCGAGGTCATACAACCGATGAATGTTACGAGCTCCGTGATGCAATCGAACGATTTGTTCGTGAAGGCAAACTTCAACAAAGATGTCATAGAGCATCAAGGAAAAGGTGGTAAACGAAAGACCAAGAACCGCAGCAGACTCCCCCGAAAGTTCAAAAAGCAGAAGATAAGCGCAAGGCCCCGAAGTCGATGACGACTTCCGTAAGCTGAATTCGACCGTAACGTAATCGGAGCAATGGGCGGAGGCGGAGATACTATGAGCCGCGAAGGAAATACCTTCGAGAAGTCCTATCCGTCGAGACCGACCAAAATTCAAGGAACATCACACCGAGGTAGCACGATCGCCTTTGTTTTTCACAAGCGACGACCTCGTAGACGTTGTCCCCGCCATCAAGATGGGCTAGTGATAACCGGGACAAGCCAACCGCCGAGTCAAGCGGATATTTGTGGATGCCGGTA
Source organism: Acacia pycnantha (assembly GCA_025563575.1). Lineage (NCBI taxonomy): Eukaryota > Viridiplantae > Streptophyta > Magnoliopsida > Fabales > Fabaceae > Acacia > Acacia pycnantha. The sequence continues at coordinate 106,908 of JAMWYP010000461.1, forward strand.
GCTCGGCCGACATACTAAGTTGGGAGGCGTTCAAAAGAATGAGCCTGGACCGGACGACTTAAAGCCTTGCAAGACAACCCTCATCGGGTTTAATGGAGAACAATCGCGTCCGAAGGGGTTTATCGACCTCCGGCTCACCCTTGGAGTCAAAAACGCCTTCAAGTCCGAAAGAGCGGTTCATAGTGGCCGACTTCGTTTCACCCTACAACATAATCTTGGGAAGGCCAACCATTCACAAGTGGGACATGCCGGTATCTACTAAGCATCAAAAACTCAAGGTGATAGGCAACCAAGGAACCGTGGTCACGTGTAATCTGGGATCAAAAAGAGTCTCGATAAAGGCTACTTTGAAACCGCTCGAATTGGGAGGGCGGATCTTCGTCACACCCCCAAAGAAGCAGCCTATCCGGACCGCTCTGACCGGGATTCTCCAGCACGACGAAGTTAATACCGTGGAGTTAGACATCCGCGATGAGGAGGTACGCCCTGAGCCGGTAGAGACCCGGAAGATCCGGTGGTAGGAGACCTCTCCGCACCACTAAGATCGGCAAACACCTATCTCCCGAACTTAAAAGCAAGCTTGGTGGAGTTCCCGAAGGAAAACCGGATGTCTTCGCCTGAATTCATCTCGTGTACTGGAATAGATCCGAAGTTTTGTTGTCACAAACTAGAAGTCTATCCGGCTCAATCCCAATGTCGCAGAAAGAGGAACCACGACTTAGAAAAAGGAAAGCATTGGAAATTCACATCCAAGAATTGCTTGAAGCCGGATTTATTCGGGAAATTCAAGATACAACCCGGTTATCAAATGTGGTGATGGTAAAAAGCCAAACGGAAGTGGAGAGTTTGTACAGATTACAAGAACTTGAACAAGGCGTGCCCGAAGGACTCCTACCCAATGCCAAACATCGACCAACCGGTGGACAACGCCTCAGATTCCAGCTCCTATCCTTTATGGACGCATATTCCTGATATAATCGATAGCGATGTACCTGAGGATCGTGAAAGACGGCCTTCATTACGAAAGAGCTAATTATTGCTACAATGTCATGCCCTTCGGATTGAAGAATGCCGGAGCTACATATCAAAGGATGATGAATAAGGTCTTTGCACTGATCGGCCGCAATGTGGAAGTGTATATAGATGACATGATCGCCAAAACTTGGACCAAAGAACGTCATATACAAGACCCGGAGCAGACATTTGCCAAACTCGTAACCTACGTAATCCGCCGAACCCGCCAAGTGTGCTTTTGGCGTCCTCGCTGAAAGTTCCCGGTTTCATGCCGACTAACCGAGGCATTGAGGCGAACCCAGACAAATGTAGGGCGGTGATGGAGATGAAGGCTCCGAGTAATAAAAAAGAAGTCCAGCAGCTAACCTAAGATTGGCCGCCCTAACCGTGTTTTTGCCAAAGTCACAGAGAAGGCTTTGCCCATGTTCAGCTCTTAAAGAAGGAGGCATCGGTGGAGTGGAATTCAAAGTGCGATGACGCATTTGAAGAGATAAAGCAATGTCCGGCCAATCCTCCCCCTCTCAAAACCTCAACCTCGGCGAGAGTCTTTTCCTTTACTTATCCATTTCGGCGAGGAGGCCGCCGACGGATCGTCGAACACGAAAGGAAGTGGAGCCGGAGTCATCATTGAGAGTCCACAGGGGGTTACAATTGAGCATTCGTTGCATCTTAACTTCCCAACTTCGAACAATCAAGCAGAATACGAGGCCTTGATAGCCGGGCTTTTTCAAGCCAAGGAAAATGGGGCCACAAGAGTTAAGGTTTTCACCGACTCCCAACTTGTGGCGGCTCAGATCGAGGGTACATATCAGGCTAAAGGCCCACTAATGGCCAAGTATCTCCTAAAAGCCAAGGACTTAATGTCGGACTTCGATGAAGCAACCGTTACCCATATTCCTCGAGGAGAAAACGCAAGAGCCGACATTTTGTCAAAATTGGCAAGCACTAAGCAAGCCGGTTGTCACCGCACGGTTGTCCAAAGAAATCTCGAAGATCCGTGTGCATGATGGCTATTTCGTTGAATCTGACCGAAAAAGCCAATAGAAGACTATCTTGAACGTGGACTCATCCTGCACGATGCAATGGAAGCCAAAATGTTGGTTCGAGACGCGGCCAAGTATACAATGGTGGAGGATCAACTCTACCGAAAGGGATTACATTCTCCCATGCTAAGGTGTTTGAACCCAAATGAAGCCGGCTATGTCCCGGCCGAGATTCATGGAGGGGCCAACTGGTCAAGATATGGGGGCTAAGGCGCCGCGTAAAACCCTTCGAAAGGTGTTACACGGCCAACATTGGAGGCGGATTCAAAGACCCTTGTAAGACAATGTGATAGTTGTCGAAACATGCCAAGAGTTATTTGGGCGCCCGCCGAGCTGCATTCCATCACGGCCCCCGGCCATTTTACAAATGGGGCATGGACATTCTCGGGCCATTCAAGACAAAGACCGGCAACTACGGTGGCTAATCGTGGCGAGACTATTTCACCAAGCGGATTGAGGCCGAACCTCTCACAACGATCTCCTCGCACGTGTGCAACGATTTGTTGAAGTTAATATAATTACGCGGTTCGAGCACCACCGAGATAGTAATGTACAATGGAACTCGCCACTCGGAGTCGGATTTCGTGATTTGATTTATGAATACGGAATACAAGATCACTTTGCTTCCGTGGAACACCGCAACCCAACGGGCAAGCCAAGCCGCCAATAAGGTAATCCTTGATGGTTTGAAGAAACGTATGCTAGAGGCTGACACCTCTTGGGCTGATCAACTACCCTTTGTTCTTTGGGGAAACCGAACAACCGCCGTACATCCACTCAAGAAACTCCTTATAGGCCGCCTACTACCGCGAGTCTATGATTCCCGTCGAAATAGGGATGATGTCTTGCGCAGAAGAGCATTTTATCACAAGGAGAAACAGCCCAATAGTGAGGCGTTAGCAATGAGTTGATCCGCCGATGAGGCCCTGGTCACCGCCCATTGTCGGGATATTGCAATGAAGCAAATTGATCGCGGCTCGTTATAACAAGAAGGTTAGACCACTGACATTCCAAATTCTAGTTGCTTGGTACTTAGAAGGGCCGACATTGGAAACAAGAATTCCAAAGACGGCAAGCTTGCGGCTAATTGGGACGGACCTTATCGCGCTCGGGAAACTCTTGAGAGAGGAGCTTACATTCTCGAAAATTTGGACTGAGCCCCAATCAAGCGAACATGGAATGCAGACAAGTTAAATGCATATTTCAGTTAGGCTTATCTTTTGTTTGTCTTAAAGCATCTTTTTCCATTATGTTCTTTGTTCAATGTTGGCCTCGCCGCTTTTCCCTTCGTAACAATTGCTTTGTCGAATATGAATGAAACTCTCGTTGGAGAGTATTTGTTGAATTCCAAACATTGTCTTTTTCAAGATTAAATTGTTACTAGCTTTTCAGCTGAAGAAAATAGGTCCTGGATAGCTATCGCAGCCTTACACGCTTATTTACTCCGGTATCAATAGAAAATGTCATGCACTCGATCAGTCAAAATGCTCTGACGCTATCTGGACAAACCGAACCCCGCAGTGGCAATTTTCATTTGCCTTTGGATGACCTGGTTACAATACCAGAATTTTATAAGACAAAGGCAAACACTAGCACTTTAAAACATTATGGTCTTATGACCAAGAAGCGCTTCGCAGATTCTCGCTTACTTTCATATGACCTTGGCCCGGCCGACCGCTCGCATCGCCATCTATTCGGGTCAGTCTCCGCATACTTGTGGTGGAGGGTGAGAAAAGATTGGGTCAAACCAACACCTCTCAGGAAAGCATTTCCCAATTCCTGGACATCTCGTACATCGACTTCCCGCAAGGGTACTGGCTCTTGATAGCGGGTAGGAGGCAGGAGTGCGATGCTGAGTTCTTCGGTAATTCCCTTACTCCACAAATGGGAACGGGAATGACAGCTTGAAGGACGAGGGGAACCGGGTATCGTGCAATGAGGAGGCTCGACGCCGGTCGACTTGGGAGGCGGCGAGGCCGCGGTAGGGAGGCTCGGATAGATGCACAGGCTGCCCCGGCATCGCCATGGCTTCGACGACTCTCCGACCTTGAGCTTCTTTGGCTCGGCCCGCTTCGATGACTCTCCGACCTTTGACTTGCCCGCGTCCTGGGCCGACCTTTCTCCCCTTAGTTGTTGGCTCTGGGATCCCAGAAAGATATTGCGGCTCTTTCATTTTGAGACCTGCACAAAACACAGACACCGTGTTAGCTACTAGGAAGGCAAAAACGATGAATACTTTACTAAGACGCGGAGCAACGCCGATATTTAAACAGCAGAAATATCATACTCGGCCTTGACACCATCTCATCTTGACGCTGAGCCTCGGCCCGATATAGGCCACCAAGGAGCCGGCCCCAACAAGTCAAGGTTCGCCCTAACATGGTCTATTATAGCGCCGATGGCTTTCCTTTGTGCTTCAAGCAGATTGGACCGCTCTACCTTATAGGCGCTAGGGACACGTTGTGGTGATCTTGACACCAATACAAATTAAATTCCCATTCGACTTTTGCGTAGTCCGGCCCTTTGAGGAACCAAAGGAAGCGACAACTTTAAAAAGTTGCTCTTGAAGCGTTTGAAAGAGTCAGAGACTGGGGTAAACAAACGCCGGTTGGCTATTCCCCGAATGGACGTCCAGCCCTTGAGCTCCGGCGGCTCTTTCCCAGAACGAGAGGTATGGGGGTGAAGAAGTAGAAGAACATAGAGGTGGTGCAAGGCAGACCAAGGCTCATGCAAAACCACTCGAAGGCAATTAGGTAACCCCATCCATGGGGTGTAATTGCGAGGGAGCTACACTAAGGAATTGGAGGGTGGCCATTTGAAATTCGGAAAAGGGAAAGCGAATCCCAAGTCTCGTGATGTAGTCAAAGCATAGAAAAAGAAAAAGGAGTTGTGGCTCCCTCCTCACTGAGCACACAGCTCTTCCTCTTCCGGAGACAGAGAGAGTAGGTGCTAGTATCTTGAACTGGAGACCTTCCAAGTCTTCTATGGTCGCCTTCGACCGATAGGACAACACTTCGCGGTAACCCAAGGGAATTGTTCAATTAAATCTCGTGTGGGGCTAGCGCGGTTTGCATTTCCTGCACTCGACTCACCGCGTGGGAAGAAGAAGACGACGCCATTATACCTAACACAAATAAAAATATAAACAAGATCGAATCTTCCTAGCATACCCGATGTCAAAAATTGAAGGCGGATTCCACAGCTTGTGGTAAGATTAAAATCCAAGTCAACAGGACTCGGCGATGAAGCTTGAGGAGCCGGACAAGATTGTGCCTGCAGGAGCCCAAAATCAAGTCACTGTGGAGGAACCCCGCAAGAAATAAGTCGTGAGCATTCGTACAAGCAAGTCATAGCAAGGGCCAATGTAGGAATCAACCTCGCCCTAGGGCCCGAACTCGGCCACTTGTTATACCGGTTATTCGGAAGGCCCTGAGAAGCGGACACGTCGAAGCTCGGGTTAAACACCCTGGATCGGGAAGAAGCGGGAAGGAAACATTGGGACTTCCCCTAACCGATGATGTGCCGTCTCGAGTTTTCGCCTGCCCGCCACCAGAAGCTTTTCCCTTGCCTCCACGGTGATGATCGGTTAAAGCAACAGTTTGCGACGTTGGACGAGAAGATTCATCGCCCCAAAGCCACCAACGGCTTCTTCCCCGACGGCTTGGCGTAGTTCATCCAGCTTTCGGGGGTCATATCCTTTATGTCCTTCGACATTTGGAACCACTCTCTCAAAGGAATTAACGATCAATGAACTGAAAAGGAAACGGCTCACTCGAAAAACAGGGGGATTTTTGCACAAATGTGGGAATTGAAAACAAGACTATGCTAAAATTCACTCAATGAAGAAATCTACCCAGTAGCTTCAACTAAGTACGTACGCAATTTTATAGTGAAACAAAGAGATCGAGAAAGTAACAAAAGAAAGAGGCAGGAAAACAATAATACCCGCCTAAGATATGGAGATGCTCGAAGAAAGTTGGGAATGAAGATGGCTCACGAGACGGATTATCTTCCCGAAAGCGAAAATCGTCAGAGAGAATTTCTTCAAAACAACTTGGGTAAAATGGCATCAAGGAGGCCCGGCGGGTATAAACCTTCGAAAACCCAATCGACGGGGCAAAAGCGCTTTTCATTCATTAGCAAGGCCGACGTGACCTGTTCATTTAATGCGCATCCGTCGTGCATTAATTACGCCAAGGGCCGTATAGGCTAGCACCCCCGCCCGGCTTCACGACAGCCGAGGGACGCCACCGGCAGAGGCTAATGATGACTTAGAAGAGGAATCGACGAGAAAGCGCCCGGCACAAGGGGCAAGCACACAATCAAGTATCCCGCCACCGGTTAGGCTAATCACCCGAGAAAGGACCCACACTTGGAGGTTTCGACCGTGCAAGAGGCGAGCCCTGACTCTGGATGGTCGAAGAACAACGAAATTTAAAAGCAAACATAACCCCGACCACATGTCTGGGGCAATTCAACCAAGACTTGTAACTCCGAGGTTGTTTGAAATTATGATAGACACCTTATCAACAGCCATGACCTTGGACACGCACAGCACGATCCCAGGACACGTACGGTGTGGCAGCCAAGGGACTAACTAACCAGGTATACTCTATATATACAGAGGAAGGAGACGGGCGCCAGGTACACAATCTCTAAGCCCTGACTAATCTACATTCAATCACACGCACACACACAAGACCCCTTTAGGCGAAACGCCCGCTTGTGTACCGTGATCATACCTTCTCCTGAACGCTTGTCCCATAAGCATACAGGAGGAGCACACAGATCCTATATCAAATCACCGGACCTTCAATAGGCCGGACATCTGAGTTCTGAACTGTATTGTACAATCGAATGTACCAATTTCCAAATAAATATAAGTTGTATGTGAGGCAAGTGGATCTTCCAAATAAAATCCCAAAGTTTAAACGGTCTATCCCTCCTAGACATAGCTTTTTGAATAGACAAAGTATAACCTTTTTTAACGCTACATTTTCCAGAGTTGTCACCTTTCCAGGGAAGCTCATCCTTGCCATTACAAATTGAGACGGGTGTTCTAAAAATGTTGACAGCCACCTCTTGAGAATAAAGAACTTTTATCGATCAGAAAAAAAAGAATAAAGAACTTTAACTAGAGGAACATTCCATGAAGGTGGAAGCCAACAATTAAAATTGTTGGATAAAAGATCAAAAACCTTGTGAATTAATCTGAAGATTTGCAGCCATAGATTGATTTACCATAGGCCACCAGAGGTTGTAGTCAATGGCAATAGAGTCTCCCAAGCTAACCTACCACTTAAGCTGTTTGAACATAAGGTTTGACAAATCCAAAATTCCTTTCCAAAACCAAGAAGCATTGTATGGTTTATTTTCAGCTTCTACTAAGAAGAAATATACAATTGCTTAGTTTTCATAGTGTTGCCAAGGAGAGAGTGAGGTTCAGATGAGAGAATCTTCCAAACTTGTTTAGCCAAAAAAAGCAAGATTTACGTTGTGCGTAGATCTAATGCCTAAGCTACCCTAAATCAAATTAGGTTGGATCATACAAATACGAAGCTCTTTCGAAGACTTTTTTTTTGTTTCCTACTAATAGAACTTAAATGCATGACCTTATCTAAGAAATTCAGTGTCACAATGAATGGTAGGGTAATCGCTAGAGTCAGGAAAACAGGCCGGCATGTTTAAACCCTAGCCCTTCAAAGACTAGGCTTATAATATGGTGCTTCCAAATGAAGTCAGAATTAAAAGGGACAGCCCTGTAGGGATGAGGGCTTAAAAGGGCCGGTCCTATTAGGCCCTTTTTTTTTTTTAACATGCCCAGTTGGCAGTTGCTCTACTTGCCTTGCTGACCGAGGCTACTTGTGTGTCTTGTTGCCCAATACTCACTCACTATGTTACTCTCATATAGTCTTACTCATTTATGTCATTCACTTCACGCCTCTTGCCTGAGTCTCGTTGTCTCAGCCTCACGCACACACAGTCACGCATCAGTGCATCAAGGATTCACGGCATTAGACCATCAGTGCTTCATTGATTATTAATTAGTAACTATGCTTGTTTTTTGCATGATATTTTTTTTTTTTTTGGTAAAAAAAAGTTTAAGTGAGGGTAGACACCGGTACCCCACCAGGGCTAGGGCATGCCTCCAGGCTCAAAGAGTGCTTACAAAGGTACTTACAGATCGCCCACCATTGAAGCCCTCACATCGATCAGCGAGTATCGAACCTCCTCCCTTTTGAGGTGAAAGTCGACGCCTTAGTCAACTGTGTCAATCCTCATTAGCGTTGCATGATATTTGTTGTTTAGACCTTAATGTTGACAACATTTATTTGATAAATTATAAATTTAATTATTGTAATTTACTAATTATATTTCTTTAAAAAAATACAGGAAAAATAGTTAAAATTTAGAACAATAGCGTCCGGCTCTATAGGGCTGGCCCTAGCCCGCATGCTTTCGGGCTAGCCTTAAAAAACAGACATTTTTATTATCCTAAGTCTAAAAAGGCCGGTCCTTTTAGTCCCTGACCTTTCAACCGCCGACCCTGATTCCTAGCTCTAGTAATGGCTAATTTTTATTTATTTGGTTATTTATTTACTCGAGGAGTCAATAAGGGCTATAGTTTCCAAAAGGATGAAGAAGGTATGATGATTATGGGCCTTAACATTCCCAGCTCATTGGACCTTACTAAGCCCATTACAAAATTTGGAGTCAACTCCTAAAAATCTAGCTGCGAAAAGAAACAAATATTTGTAGGGACCAAAGGAATCTTGAATGGTTTTAACTTCAAAACAAAATACAAAAGCATGAAAGAGGCTGTCGTTGTCCGTAATGGAATCCAAAGCCATGGAGGGGGAATCTTCTGCAGAATCTTGAGCCCACAACGGTGAAATGGCCTAGGAATCTAAATGCTGAACATATTTCCTCCCTCCGGTCCCCACCTTTACATCATCATGTTACTTGATTCTACACAATTATTCAATTCTCTCTTACTATATAAACCCTCATCATAAACATTTTTAAATTGCCATAAGTACCATATCCTAAAGCGGGAGCAACTCTTCCTTCCTTGTATACCTTTATTTATAGGTATAACCAAAAAAAAAATTGTGTACCACTCTGATCCTATTTATAAGTCCAGTTTGACTCAAAAATTTGGTCATATTTATAAGTTCATTTTGACCAAATAAATAAGATTTTGACAATTTTGCCCATATCAATGATGATGAGAGAGATTGGCTAGCTATGTTGGGAAGAGAAAAAGATGAAAGAGATTTGACAATAAATTTTAAAAGGTACTCATTCATAAATGAGGGTAAAGTTGGAAATTTACTCTATAATCATTGAAATACCTAACTTTCCTTGGTATGTGAGATTTGGTCAAACTGGACTTATAAATAAAACTAGAGTGGTATAAATAAAGATAGGTTACACATGGCTGAAGACACCCTTAGAGATTTGTGTTTATAGACAGCTTGGAATGAATTTTGCAGTGGGGCCGGTTTTCAGCAATCAAAATTATTCTATCTGCTCCTTATTATAAGGTATCAACTAACAATTTTCATAAATCAATAAAAACAGTTAAAGTCAATAAAGTTGTTCTACAATTTAAGTAAATTTCAATATTACCCCTACTAATTGCACTAAACTCTAATATTATACTCTCTTCGGTCCTAATTATAGGAATACATTTTGGAGTTGGTTTTGGTCCTGATTATAAGACCAATTTTTACTTTTGTCATTTTTTCCTAAAATACCCTTATTGATAATTAAAGACAATAATAATTGAATAACACACCTATATATTCTATAAAGTAAATAATGTTTGCAACTCATTAATGTCATATATACCTCAATTAGACGTAAATAAAACATTATAAAATTTGCGTGTCATTACTTAGAGATCAGTAAATAAATATTGCCACGTACGTGTTCAATGAATCAAACCCAACAGCGTGTGTTTCCCTAGGTGCTGACTTGGTCTCAAATCCCTCGCTTCTACTAATTTTGCCTTAATGTAATTTACAATTTTTCAGCTGGGGTATTTTTGAAAAATAATTATAATTAAATAATTTAACTTCTCTCCTTAATCTCTTCAAATTCTGGTAAATAGTTCCTATAATTAGTACCGGAAGAAGTATTGATTATTACTCTCATCTACTACCCTTATTAATTAGGGGCATACATAGGAAAAAATAATTAATACTCCTTGGGAATAAGCAAATGCCTTATAAAAAGAACCAAATACACTTACTCGTTGGTGCCTTATAATAAAAACTAAAGGAAGCATATTATTAATAATAATAATATATAAAAAAGAATACGTGTCTATCTATAAACACAACGTTCAGTTCCATATAATTTTAAATTTCACATATAAGATCCCAAACTTAAGTGGCATTCAAAAGAATTTTTTTTTTTAAAAAAAAAGAAAGAAAGTAAGTTAGCCATAGTTGAATAGAATTGTTAAATGGAACAATCTTAAATCGGTAAATCCTAATAAAATAAATATATCCTGAGTAATAATGAAATAAAAATGAGTGCCACCTCAGAAGATACCAGAATCAAGAAGGTACATGTGGCCGTAGTGACGTAAGACGTTCATGTATTACAAAATCCAAAAAATAGAATAAGTTGACCTTTTTATTAATACGGAGTATTTATTAATTAAAACGCGGTATAATTTTGGGCAAAAAAATTTAAAACGCCTGATAACCATTACCATTAATTTCGATACTCTCGTTTGATGTTTGTTCATCCCTTCCTTAATCCACAATCAATTAAAATTCATGATTTTGGATATATACATATTTTATTATGATGACCCAATACATAAGGATGCTTAACGATGTCAATGTTCGATGAATTAATAATTAATTGATTAATTATCTCCATTTATTTCACTCGAAGGTTCCTTCCAGAACACCCTAATCCACTCGTTTTGGTAACTTAAACCTCTGAAAAAAATAATATTTTATAGGTTTAATGATTAGTTCCAAAATATAAAATAATGATAATGATAAAGATAAAAAAAAGAGTGGCATCTTGAAAGTTGTAACGTACGAAAGGGGCCAAATTCTTCCAATTTGGACACTATTTGAAGAGGCAGATTCACAGAGTCGTATTGCTTGGACCTAACACATTGACCACAAACAAAGTCCGATTATTTTCTTCTTCTTGATGATTCTTCTATATAATCCCTTTCAGAAACCCCCGTTTCTCTCATCGAATTTCAAGTTTAATTTGTTATTTGGAGAATCTCGAAGATGTCGGTGAGTTCAGATAATTCTGGGTTGTTGTTTGAAGCAGAGGTCGACGATGATGTGTTTTACGCTGAGATTAGGGATTGGCTTCTGCAACTAACTACTGAAGAAGACGATGAGAAAGTCGACAACAATAACAACAACGTGGGACGAGTCAAAAACCCCATCGTGTCTGGCGGCGGTCACGGTGGTTCTTTGTACAGGTCGGGTTATGGTTATGGGAATGGTTTTCCGGTGGGTTGGACGTGGGAAGCTCAGAACTGCGGTGGGCCACCACCTGTTTGGTTGGGGAACATGTGGAAGAAGAATGGTAAAGGAACTGGGGTGTTTATTCCTCAAGCTGTGGTTGGATGCAAAAAAAATCCTCCAAGAACTGGTACATATTCTGTTTCTTTTCAATGAAAAAACTCATGTTCTTCGTATATCAGTGTTTGTGAAATGATGATTTCTTAGATCAAATCTTTATGCAGATTAAATATACTGTTTCATTAGTTTTTCAAGAACCGTTAGAACTTTTTCAAGAATTCTTCAAAGTTAATCAGATCTATTCTGCTTTCAATAGCTTAGTTTATAGAATTCGGGTTTAAACTATGGGTAAGCTTATAAATCCTTTTTTGCAGGTAGGACGAACAGCAGAAGAAAAACATACAAACCAGTGGCGACCAGGAATTGATGATGAAGAACCAGCAAATTGGAAGAATTTTAAGTTTTGGAAGCAAAAATCTCAGACTAGTGAACAAGTAGGCTTGTACAGAATTCTATATATCTTTCAAATTGAAATAAAAGATGGAATATCAGTTAGATTGAGACTGGATTCCAGAACATCAGTTGTATCAAACAGAATAAAGGCAGAAAATTTGTAACGAAGCATATCTAGTAATAATAATTGCAAATGCTATTTCCATACTTAGTGAAAAGGTAATAATTCAAGGATTCTTCACTTTTACATGTTACACTTAGCACAATAAAAATATACAGAGAATATTTTCTCAGCACTTGTTAAACAGAGATCAGAATGGTCATGACTGATGAAGCAGAAGACCATTTTACTTCTACAACAGAAAATTACCAAAAACCCTATGGTCTTCTTCATGTCAACCAATTTTTTTACTACTACTACTGCTCTCTAGGGCGAGCTAACCATAACGAACTAAGCGCGCGTAGTCGTGAAATGTAGTCATTTATCACGAGGTATGCACGTGCTATTTGTCGCGTGGTCAAGATTTTCTGCAATTGTTGCAGCGTTTGTTGCCTCAAGAGATCAGCCTAAGAAGAAAGAAAGCATCCACAAAATACAATTGATATAACAACGAATTGAAACTGAAAGAAAAGCAGGTACATGAAAAGAGCATGTATTGGCACGATCATCAAACAAGCATATAACATCCCCTACCTGATATAGGAAACTCTCCAATGTGGCAAGCTTGCTCATAGCAAGTGCCATTTGAGCCATGTATTCAGCAACATCGCCGGTACCGGAAGAGGCTGAGGAAAGTATCTCTGAAAGAGATTGATGCAATGCGTCCATGCCTTGTGATAAAGCATCCTCGGCCTGCGACGAAGAGCGCTGCAAATTACACAAGCCCACCGTTTGCTGCTCTGCTAATGGCTCAAGCTGGTTCCTCAGTAACTGAAACCAAAAGTACACATCTCACAAAAGAATCTAAAGATATACTAACATATTTCAACATTATTTTGATCAAATTTAGACCATTTACCTGAAGAAGTTCAGATGATTTAAACCCACCTAACCACATAAAACATCTTTCTGCAGGAGTCTTCCATATACCATAGAGTATGTGAAACACATCGGCCTTTGCTCCTATGCATTTTAACCTAAATAATTCATCGTAATGCGCCGTAACACCCTCGACAATAATATGCAGCTCATTATCTCCCATGTGAGAATTTACAGCTGTTCTTAGCTCATTTATCAGCTGCTGATGCTCATCGACCCAGCGTGCATAGTCCATGTCAAATGCTAAAGCACCTGAAGTTCCAGCAAACATTTACATGTTTATGTAAAGTCCTAATTTGCAAATACAGTTGTTTACATAATCGCAGTTTTAGTACGACAAGATGCTTCGAAACCAAGAAAATGATCGAAAACATTGGGGTAACATTACCGTTCCCGACCATTGAATGACTATGATCACCAGGATGTCCACTTGCAACAACCATTCCCTGCCATTAGGAATAATTATGAATCCATGCAAGTGTAAGCAAAAGTGGGCATTAAAATTACCTTTAAACATAATAAAACATTTTTAAGTGGATAAATCTTTCACATCTTACACCTGCTGACGTGCGCGTTGGAGCTCTTGCTCTAGTTGTGCTAGTCTCACACGACCGTTCTCCAATTGTTGTACATATGCCTATTCAAAACCAAAACCTATAAATCATCAAAAAATGTTCCCACTTATTATCCTAAGACTTAACAAGACCCTATAGCATAAATATTGGTTCACAAATCAACAAAAAAAATTGACTAACACAGCAGAATAAGCTTAAGTTTAACCTCATAAAAAGCAAGCTAATGATAAAAGGAGATACCAAATAGATGAGAACTTTACAGAAACACAATGCTTCCTCAGAGCCAATTAACTTTTTGCCAATCAACTTTTAGAGAGATTAAGGAAGTTAAATAAATTAATTTAATATATTTATATTCATCGTTTTTCTTCAAACAAATTTTATAAACTGATATATAATCTATTATCTATTAATAATTAAATAATTTGACTTATATGTACCCTATAAGCAGAAAGATTAGTTCGCAAATCAAGGAAAGAACTGACTAACATAGCAGAATAGGCTTAAGTTTAACCTCATAAAAAAGTAAGCTAGTGATAAAAGGAGCTACAAAAAAAATGAGAACTTTACAGAAAAATAATAAAACAGTACAAGTGTACAACATACAGAGGACTAAGACTGCAAATAACGGTCATGAAGTTATAATCAGCCCTTTTAAACATATCTTAAGCAATAAAAGCCCTCCAAGAATGTACCTTTTTCCTTAACCGACTCTTCTTTGCAGCCTCTCGATTCTGGGCGAGCCTACGAAGAGTCTGAAGAAGAATACAGACATGATAATAAACATATCAATAAAAGCAATAATCGAATTGATTGCTAAGCTGTAAAAGAGGGGAAGAAATTTCTTTAAAAAACAAAAAACAATAAAAGAACAACCTTTGGATCCTCAGGGTTGGCCTTAGGCTGTTCCATGGAATCAGCAACCAGGGCTCTCCCAGGCTGAACTCTATTATTACACTATGGCATAGTCAAGAAATACCAACAAAAAATCAATATCCACCAAGAACACATAAGTGAAAAAAAAAAAAAAAGCTTAAGTTAGTGTCAAAAAAGAATGGAACTTGAAAAAACAGAGCATGATAGAGAAAACAGAGACCTACTTGATTTTTATCATCGGGGTCGATATCTGTGGAAGTATCAGTGTGTTGGCTATTATCTACCATGCCGGAATCACCCCAATTCTCCATATGTCCGTTTTCCGCCCGCATGGCGGCCCCGGCAGCCGTGAAACCCTTTTGATACATGAGATGCTGCCCTGTATTAAGGCACCCAGCCCCGGCTGAAGCTATTTCTAAAGACCCAATTTGCTGTACACAAGAACGAACTCGAACCCAAAACTTTGATCAGCTAAGGTTCCAGATATATAAATAAGCTTTTCTACCAACAAGAGAGAGAGAGGGAGAGAGAGAGAAAGGATACCGAGCTCAATGTCCCGTACTGCAAGTTAATAGGGACAACAGCGACATTGCTGGACTTAACAGTAAACATAGAGCCTGCAACGAATTTTAAATTACAAGTTGTTGAAGTTAACAAAAACGAATACTTTAATACAAAGAAAACCGGTATAAAAAAAAGAGAGAGACTCGAGCTTAAATCAACAGCATCGTCATGTTGAAAGGGAGAAACAGAATGTTGAAGCTCTCCAAGATCAGAGAAACGCGTAGGATTTCTGCCGGCGTCATCTCCCCTGTTTCAAACCACAGAAACAGATAAAAACAAAAAAACAAAAACAAAAACAAAAAACTCAGCTTCACAATGATATCCTCATTTGCCAAAAATCCAAAAACAAAAAGAAGTGAATATATTATACCGAAGAAAGAACGAGGGGTGGCAATAGAGCTGTTGAGGGGTAGATTGAGAGGCCTTGAAGCTTTGCATTATTGGGAATTCGAGGTTTTGGGGATATATTATGAGTGGTCTCTCTCAGAGAACAGAGTTGTGTGTTAAAACAGAGGAAGCAGAGAAGGAAGGAAGAGAAGGCAGAGCGGTTGGGAAGTGAGGAAGAGAAGATCTTGATGCATCTTAAAGGAGGGGGATAGCGTATCAGTACGGCTGCTTTTTGGGGGGATAATAAATTATAATATAATTAAAATAAGGGGAGAATCAGGCTTTTTGATTATTGCTTTCTGACTTGGGATTTTAGTTTCCCAACGCATCTCTTCTCTCTCCATCTCTATCTATATCAGCTTGCAGCCCAACACGTCCACTTTACCTCATTTTGTTTTTAATTAATGACTTAGCTCCTGGCTCGTATTAAGGTGTCGGATCATTACACGTCAACAGTCACTCATGCCAATACTCCCTCCCTCCATATGCCTACGAGCTTACCCCAATTATCGAAATCTAAGCAGCGGTTAAAATTAATTATTCCGAGCAAAAAAAAAAAAAGAGTTAAAATTAATTATAAATAATAAGTATATCTTAAATATTTTTTTTCTGTTTTTATTTATGAGGGATAAGTACTCACTCTAATCCTTATTATAAGACATCAACTAACAATTATATTTAGTCTTTTTTATAAAGTACTTACTTGTTTCAAAAGCGCATTAAATTTTTTTTTCATATATGTCCATAATTAATAAAAGTAATGGGTGAGAGTAATAATTAATATAGTATTAACATTTAGTACAATTAGTAAGGATAATTGAAAGTTATTTAAACTATAGAACAACTTTATTGACTTTAATGAGGAGTAAGAATGAGGAATGTAGTAAGAATAATATAAACTAGAGTTAAAGTGTTAAAATAATCTTCGACTTTTATCAAAAGTTCACCACTAATCATAACCTATTTTTTACAGTAAAAGTAACCATAAACTTTAGAAGGATTTGTCATGGATGCCACAAACAAGGCAGCATGCGATGCGAGTTAGTTAGTAGGAACGGGGACGCTGTTTTTTAATTTGTAAAAATTTATGTAAAATCCACATAACTAATTTTTAACAGTATTTTAACCTTTTTTTTTTTTTTTGCTATATAATATGACTTAGAAACATTACGGACTGAGTTACAAGCAAGTCAAGAGTTTAGGGACTTAATTATAAGTAAGTCAAAACTTTAAGAGCCTAAAGATTAATTTTCTCATTGTAATAGTTAAAAGTTAGTCGAGTTTAATGTTTTTACCCCAATTTTAAAAGTTCATAAATACTTTTATTTCAAAAAATAGTTTATAATTACTGTTGTACTTTTGATAAAAATTAAAAGTTATTTTAACACCTTAATGCTAGAAAGTATGAAAGAGAATGTAGTATGAGGAAAATAGGATGGCAAAAATGGAAAAAAAAAATAATTAAATGTTCAGACAATTCTTATTTGGCTCTTTTAAAAAAGATCAAGGCAATCCAAATTTTAGACTCTTTTTTCTGCCAACAAATTTTAAACTCTTATAAAAAGAACTGGAAGATATAAAAAAGGGTAAAGATGCAATTTTACACATGCGGTTTACCCCCGGGAGCGCCCAGCACCACGAGCTTTTTTCTAGAGCAAAAGTACACACGTGGTTACGTTTTGGAAGCGCCCAGCACCACGGCGGTTAATTGACCGTTAGTTGACCGTCAACTTGGATGGAACGCTGACATGGCGTGACGTGGCGCTGATTTGGACTGACAAGCTGATTTGGACGCTGACGTGGACGCTGATAGTAAGTAAAAAAAGAAAATTACCATTTTTCCCTTAGTTTTAAATAAAAATTATCCTTTTGCCCTTAGTTTTAAATTTTTTTTTAAAAAAAAAAACTAAAAATGCCCCCTTCCCCCAGGTGGGCCCCACCACCGGCCACCCCACCGCCGGCGGTCGACCACCGCCACCGGCAGGTAGTGGGGCCCACCGGCGGGGGTAATTTTAGTTTTAGTTTTTTTTTAAAAAAAAAAAACTTAAGGCAAAAGTGTAATTTCACCTAAAACTAAGGGCAAAAGTGTAATTTCAGCCGCGTTACTGTTCACTTCCATCCAAGTTAACGGTCAACTAACGCTCGTGGTGCTGGGCGCTCCCAAAACGTAACCACGTGTGTACTTTTGCTCCAGAAAAAAGCTCATGGTGCTGGGCACTCCCGAGGGTAAACCACATGTGTAAAATTGCACCTTTACCCTATAAACAAACTTAAGTGTGTCAAGCACCATAAAAGTATTTTTTTTTATATGTGCCTAATATCCTAAAGTATTATATTGTCATCTAGCTTGCTAAAGTACTTTTTTAGGATTATCTTGCATCTTAAAGTGTTTTGTAGTTCATCCACCACCATACTTTTTTGGGAAAATTCATGAGGGCCCAATTAAGCAACAAAAGATATTTAAAAAAAAAGGTCCAAACATAATTCACATGTCAGAAAAGGTCCTAAGGCCTTTTTTGACATGTGAATGTAAAGTGAAATGACGTTGACACCCCTGGGATTAAAAAAGAAAAAGGAATGTCTTCATCTTCACCCTCTCCATCTTCCTCCATTTTACATAGACCCGATAAAGATTGGAGCGCAGCGGAACCAAAAAGGAGAGCTGAGATCTTCATCTTTCACTCCTTTCACCTTAGTCGCCGACAACTTCCGTTCTCACCTCCATTATCGCCTGCAAATGTCCAAGGTGCAAGATTGAAGTTGAAATGTCTGCAACTATATCAGTGTCTGTTAACAATAATATCAGTACAACGTTAACAATAATATCAGTTACATTAACAACTAAAATTGTAGGTATTAACAACTAAATCATTTCATCGTTTTCAGATTCAATCATTCCCACTAACAAACAGAACTCACTCTATTTCCATGCCCAAAAATAGAGCAACCTACCCTACAGCGTTTTCACATTCAGTTGTAGTTGTTAATATGACTTATTAGTTGCAGTTGTTAATGTGACTGATATTGTTGTTAATGTTGTACTGATATTATTGTTAACAGACATTGATATAGTTGTTAATGTTGTATTGATATTGTTGTTAACAGACACTGATATAGTTGTTAACACTTACAGATATTGTTGTTAACACATACTGATATAGTTGTTAATCTTATACTGATATAGTTGTCAACGATTGATTTTGAAAAACCAGTCGTTATAACTCAAAATAAAAATAAAAATAAAAATAAAATGGTGCGAGGAATATTGTTATATTTTGAAACCCTGTCATTACAATGACTAGTGTTTTGAAAAACCAGTCGTTGTAACGACTGGGTTTCAATGATATTGATATGTTTTTTTTACAAATATATATATATATAAGATATATATTGTTTAATTTATTAAATTTAATTATGAACTGGTTTTATTTTCTTACAAATAAAATAAAATTAGGAACTAGTTTTATTTTTTTTATAAAATGAAAATACAGTGTGTGTAAAAAAAGAGATCTATTATTTAATTTATTAAATTTGTTTATTTTGAGTTATAACGATTGGTTTTTCAAAACCAGTCGTTGAGTTATAATGACTAGTTTTTCAAAACCAGTCGTTGAAACTCAAATTTTTTCAGATATTTCAACTTCAATCTCGCATCTTCGACATTTGCAGGCGACAATGGAGGTGAGAACGAAGGTTGTCGGCAACCAAGGTAAAGTGAGTGAAAGATGAAGATCTGAGCTCTCCTTTTTGGTTCCTCTACACTCCAATCTTTTTCGGGTCTGTATAGAGTGGAGGAAGAAGGAGAAGGTGAAGATGAAGACCTTCCTTTTTCTTTTTTAATCCCAGGAGCATCAACATAATTTCATTTTACATTCATATGTCAAAAAAGGCCTTAGGGCCTTTTCTGACATATGAATTATGTTTGAGCCTTTTTTTTTATCTTTTGTTACTTATTGGGCCCTCATATGGATTTTCCCTATTTTTTTCATACACATAGTTGCCACCTATAAAATATTTTAAGGTGGTAAATACACCTTCACTTAAAGGACTTTTTTAGAATTCATGATGAGACTATAATTGCTCTTATATAAAAATAACTTATAGGCAAAATTTCTCCTAAAAAACTACTCTATCCGATCATTTTTATAAGCAATTTTCTCTCTCTCATGGTTGATTCTTAATATAAGCAACTTTTTTCTTGTCTCAAAATTTAAAGTAATTTCTATTTTTAAATCCCTATTTTATACATATATTTATATTAATTATCTCTCACGCACCACTAAATTATCTTTCATCTAGTCATTTATTATACATTCTTCTCATATTTTATACTCATTCTCTTTTCTATGCTCTTTTTATAAATAGGGATATATTTGAAAGAAACATGACTTTTTTTAATTTTACATATTTATTAATTTTAACTAATTTTTAACTACCGGTTTGTTTTATACAATCAAGAAAAAAATTTCCTATAAAAAAGACTAGAAAGTAATACTTTAAGGTCAAAGTTACACTACAAAGCACTTTGAGATATTAGGTGCATCTAAAAAAATACCTGAGGGTGCTACACACACCTTAACTCAAAAAAGAAAACTAAATGTTGGGTCAATCGCTGTTTATAACTTCTCAATGTTAAAATTTAACCTCTTGACATTTTAATTGTTGATGCTTAATCCTTGTTGTTACTTTTGAGTTTTGTCATTAGGTTACCGATAGAAATTATCACGTAAATTTAAAAAGATGAAGTGATATATATATATATATGAAAAAGACCATATAATCATATAAGAGGTTAAATTTAAATTTTAGAAGGTCAAATACTTATATACAACTTATTTATAGTCTTGGAGTTTTATGAATTTTAGCCTCCAAAATATAGGGTGACTTCTAGAGAAATTTTTAGTCTATAATATAAGTCACCTAGAGAATTATTTCTCCTATGATTCTAAATGTAAAACATAATCAACTAATTTGAATATATTGAGAATGTTACTTAAATTAGTTGATATGATATGTTTTTTTCTAAAATATTCTAATAATCTTCTTTAATTTTTTCATTTAATCTCTTACTTTATTATTGTTAAAGAATTGAAATATCAATATTATTAATTTGAAAAAATAGATAACAGTGTGAAATAGGTCTAACATTACATTTATAATTAACATCAACCCCTAACTAGGTCATACATTAAGGACCGAAAGAAGTACTCCTCCGGTCCTAATTATAAGACAACATTTAAGAGTTGGTTTTGATCCTAATTATAAGACAACATTCTAATAATTGTCAATTTTTTCCTAAAACGCACCTATTTTATTCTCTCAAGTGTGTTTGATTTTTTGTGAGTAGATATATGTGGACGTGTATACTCTTCCGGTCAACGAAATTTTTAGATATATGTGTGTGTGTGTGTGTGTGTCTCTATGTATGTATATATGTGTGTCTACACACAAATATCTATAGACACTATAACACACACACATATATGTGTGTGTCTACATATATATATATATATATATATATATATATATATATATATATATATATATATGTATGTATATATGTGTGTGTCTACACACATATATTTTGTGTGTGCGCGCACATATATGTGTGTATCTACATATATGTATGTATGTATATATGTGTGTGTCTACACACATATATTTTGTGTGTGTGTATATATACAAATATATATGTGTGTGTGTGTGTGTGCACAAATATATATAGACACACACCCACACACACATATATATATGTGGGTGTGTGTACTGTGTGTGTACATATATGTATATTTGAGTGTGTCTGTCAATATGTGTATGTACAAATATAAATACACACACATATATACATGTATATCTTTTGTGTGTGTGTGTGTGTGTGTTTATATGTGTGTGTGGTGTGTGTGCCTATATGTGTTTATATGTACACACACATATATATATGTGTGTGTGTATCTATATGTGAAAACACACATATACATATGTATCTATAGACCTAAGTAAAAGTAAATCAATGTGTGTCCTTATATATATGGTCTACCACATGCCTCTCCAACCTATTTTTTTTTCACATGCTATCTAACTATATATACAAGCTTAAGGAGTTATTGATTTACTTTTACTTAGGTCAGTTTAAATTTATATAAGGACATTTTAGGAAAATGAGTAAAATTAACTAATTTAACTTCTTTCCTTAATCTCTCCAAAATCGGTTAAATATGTCTTATAATTAGGACCGGAGGGAGTATTAATTACCATTATTCAATTTTACCCATATTTATTAGATATACACCTCAGTTATCAAGAAAGACAAGGACTTGATGTATTCAAATAAGAGTTATGTTAGATAAATTTAAAGAGTTAACCGCCCTTTGTTTTTATTCTGATAATGTGGTTGAATAAGGATCGCTTTGTTTGTTTGGGATTAAAATGTACAATTAATGTTTTTATCGAGGAATAAGAAAGGGTATTTACTCTAAATAATAATATACAACATATTTCACAAAATATTTTTATTAATTCACTAATTATTAATTAAAAATATTATTTACTCTTTTTATAATTTATAATTAATTAGAATTATTATTTATAATTTTAAATATTATTTATAAATTTAAATATAATTATTAAATTATTGTTTGGGGGAAGTGTGTGTTGGGTATATTGGGGGAGGGGGTGGGGGCCACAGGGTGGGAGGAGACGTGTTGGGTTTTGGTTGGGGAGTGGGGTGGGGGCCACGTGTTGGGGGGTGGGGGACTTGTGTGTGTGTGTGTGTTTGTGTGTGGGGGTGGGGTGGGGTGGGGTGGGGTGGGGGGTGGGGCCAGAGGCGTCAGTAGCCTCTGTCAGTATGAGGCGTCAGTTTTCTGACGCCGTCAGAGGCGTCAGTTGACTAACGCCTCTCCATGGGGAAGGGGCGCCAGGGTGTGTTGGGGGGGGGGGGCGTGGGGTGTGTTGGGGGTGGGGTCCAGAGGGGGTAGGACGTGTGTGTTTTTGGGGAAGTGGGGGTGGGGTCCAGTAGGGGGACGTGTGTGTTTTTGGGGAAGTGGGGGTGGGGTCCAGTAGGGGCGTGTTTGTTTTGGGGAATGAGGGTGGGGTCCGAGGGGGTACGTGTGTGTGTTGGGGAGGGGTAAATAGGCAATTTTTTTTAAAAAAATGGATAGTTAATATATACCACTATAAGTGCTTATTTATAAGTCAGGTTTGTTTAAAAAATTTTGGTCCATTTATAAGTCCAGTTTGATGTAATAAATGAAATTGTGAAAATTTTACCCATATTAATTATACCAATAAAGATAGAGAGAGAAGAAACAGTTGAAAAATACCCAATCATTTATGATTGGGTAAATATGCAATTTTTTTTATTAAGTGAGTAAATTTTCAATTTTGTCCTCAATTTTACCCCCAAAACAAACGCGCCCCCTACTGGACCCCACCCCCCACTTCCCCAAAAACACACACGTCCTACCCCCCCCTCTGGACCCCACCCCCCAACACACCCCACGCCCCCCCCCCAACACACCCCCGCGCCCCTTCCCCATGGAGAGCGCGCCTCGACGGCGTCGGTTGCTCGACGCCAAATGCGAGCTGGCGTTGAGGCGTCAATTTTCGACGCCGCCGAGGCGTCGATTGATCGACGCCTATGACCGCCTTATTTTGGGAAAAATTTTGAAACTACTCCGATTAGGTATAATTTTTGTTAAAAGTTCTACTTTGGTGCTTTTCTCCACTAACACATTTGATATATGCTAATGATACTCTTCTTTTTTGTCGTGCAACAAAGGATGATTGACGAATAGTTAAAGGGTTGCTTAGACGATACTTTTTCATTTCAGGGAAACATAATAATTATCAAAAATCAACTCTTTTTCATTTCAGGGAAACATATTAATTATCAAAAATCAACTTTAGTGTTTAGCTGCTTTGTTCTACATCATATGAAACAAACACATCAACTTTTCTTGAAATCAAATTTCATGCTCGCTTGGGAAAGTATGTGGGTACATATATATTGATGATCCAAGATCAAAGAAACAAATGCACCAAGAGGTTATTGAGAAACTTGACAAGAGACTTACTGGGTGGAAAAGCAGTGTTTTATCTCAAGTAGGAAGACTGGTGTTAACAAAGCACTCGTTGTCATCTTTATTGTTGTACCCTTTTTCATGTACGAAGTGTTTTAGCCATTTATGTCATACCGTAGCAATGAAGATGGCAAATTTCTTATGGGGCTGGGTACTGATTCTTTACACAAAGCTCATCTCCTCCATTGGGAAGAGTTATGTTTGCCCTGTGTTAATGGTGGTCTGCAAATTGTTCGATTGGAAGCTTTCAATAACGCTTTGTTAGCTAAACATTTATGGCGAGTCATTTCTCATCGATCTTCCTTGCTCAACCAGGTAATGTTGACAAAGTACTTGGATACTAACCTAAACTATCTATTTAAACTCGGTTACAACAACTCATCTCTGTGGATGCACATTATTAAAGTTGAAAGTATAATTACTTACCATCTTTCCAAGCAAGTAGGTGAGGGATCTTTAATCTTTTAAATAGTCGGCTATGGTGGCCTTTGCAGCAGTCTGGTTTAGCATACCCTAATCTGAAGGTGTCAGATCTTATACTGCCCTCTTCTAGAAAGTAGAATTTTCATCTTTTATCCTCACTCTACCCTAGGCAAGTGGTTCCATAGTTTGCAATATATCTAGTTCCTTTATCTATAGTCCCTGATATTATCAGATGACTAGGTAATAGTATAGGAATATATGCTACGGGGATGGGTATCGTTTGCTTGATCCACTAATGGGCTCTCTAGTCAAGCACAAAATAAGGTATGTGAATTGAATTAGAAATAGTTTTTTGCCTCCTAGAATTAAGTTGTTATGGAAACTTGTTAGATGTATTTTACTAACAACTAAGGTATGTCATTTTTGTGGAAGTGACAATGAATCTTTAGAACATTTGTTCTTATAGTGTCCTTTTTCCAAAGTATGTTAGGTTTCGAAGTATTGCGAGGTTTTAGAATTGATACTGATACTAATATGGACCTTCAATAGTGGATAATCATGTGGTTGTTAAACCATAAGGATCCTAATAATTTTACGACATATTTTCCTTTTCAATTACTAGAATCTCTGTTATTTGCAAGGAACAAAGTTTTTCATGTGGGAAACTCAACTAAGAAGAAAATACCCGAAACGCTCTCTCTCTCTCTCTCTCTCGCCAAACCCTAGATCTCCCTCCTCCAGTAGAGCTCCGCCTAGCCGGCGGTGTCTTTACGCGGCGAGCCTCCTCTCAAACCAAAACCGCGGCGAAGTGCAAATCGGACCTCGATGAGTCGGGAGAAGGCGAGTTTTAGGTCGAACAGATAAATAGAGGCGACTTTCCTTCTTCTCCGGCGCGGCTCTCCTCCGGTCTCCGTCCTCATCGTCTCCCTTGCTCCGCGTCCCTCTATTTTCTCGGGTGTAGCCGTGGTCCTCCCTCGTCTAGGGGAAGGGATTTATCGATGGCTAATACTATTATGTGCTTTACTTATGAGAGGACCATTGTTAGGATCTTTCGATGGTGGCGAATCCATATCGCTAATGTTAGCCAAAATTTGTTCGGTGGGTGATTGATGTCACCAAGTTTGCTTCAATGGAGGAGCAAAAGTATTCTTTAGGACTTCACTTGTCTTTTTTGTTTTGAGGTTGGGTGTTCTCTGTCCTGTACCCCAAGTCGGGGGCGATTATGTAGCTGATCTATTTGCAGCTTATTCTTATAAGGAGGTGTGCCCGATTGGGTTGGTTTTGCAACCAACACCTTCTTTCAAGTCATTTCTAACCTTGGATGTCCAGGAAGCCGATGAAGTCGTTGAAGTTACTTTTATTCCCATTTGTTGTGGTGATTAGCTTTCCTTACATTTGGTTTGTTGTTGTTGTATTTGTTAGTCTTCTTGTTCCGGTTTGTTTTCATTTAGTGTGTAGTACCCTAAAATTTGAGTTAGGGAAAATATCATAAATTAAGAAATAATACCTATTAAAAATAGGTGAATATGTGGTGTCAAGAAGAATGTTAAATTTATCTTCTTTTCTGAAGGAAAAATTTCTTGGAAATTAGGAAAAATGTGATAATGTGCCAAAATGACCAAAATGCCCCTATGGAGCATATAATGACTTAGGAAAATTGTGAAAAATCCTGAAAGGTAGTAAAATAATTATTAAAATTGAGAGAATATATTTTCTATAATTTTGGTAATTTAATAAATTATAAGCTTGGAAAAATTGTAAAATAATGACTATAAAGTATTTGGAGATCATAACTAACTCCATAATTATTGATATTTTACATGAGACATAAAATAGCTATGTTAGTTCTGATTTTGAGAGGAAGTAATTAGTTCTAAATAAGAAAATTATCAACAAATAATAAGTGATTGATTAAATAATTATTGGTTAATTATTTAAGCTTGAACAATGAAATAATTGTGATAAATTGTGTAGAACTCTATAATTAATGGTTTATGGCTAGAAAATTAGCATAAATATATTTGATAATTAATTGGAAAATATTGAGAAAAATAAATGAGATTAAGTAATTTTGAGCCTAAATACAAGTATGGACCAATAGGAAAATTTTGTACAAAAATTATGTAAAAAAATTATTAAATTATATAATAATTAATTAAAAATAAAATAAAAATATATATATAAATGTGTGTGTGCCGACATGAAGGAGGGAGGTGGATGGATGAAATTTGGTTGGAGTGTAAATAATAAACACTTAATTAAATAGTAATTAAAGTAAAAAGTAAAAAAGGTAAATAAACACCGATAGGAATTGGATCCCGATGGAAAACCATGAACAAAGTTTCTAAAGTCAGTAAATAATATGAAAGAGTGGATTTTTATCTTGAAATAGAGCATTCGAAGTTAATTCCGAGATCGGTGGAGCATTTTGATAATAAGACGAGATAGGGTAATCTGTGAAAAAGGCAGATAGTCACAGATTTGGAATTTAAAGAAAATAAATTGTAACTCAACATCTGGGGATGAGTTTATGATTATCTGGACATATTTGGAATCAGTGAATTTTTGTCCCGAAGTTGGTAATTCCGGAAACGATTTCCGTAACCGAGCACGTTTTTCGAGAAACTTCAGCAGGACCGTTGGAACCCTGTATGGAGTCAAAGATTTATTTAGCCCGGACATTTCAAATGACTAAGAAAATGTTTTCAAAGTTGTGATTCCGGATTTCTGAGATTTTCCAAGATTACGCGATTTGGACACCGATCGGGAATTTCTGTCGGATCAAAGGCATAAAGCAACTTGTGACATCATCCAAGATGACATCACAAGCTGCCACCTAGGACCCTTTATGTCGACCAAGAGGAGGGAGGGCCAAGGTTGAGCCATTTCATCCAAGTGTGATCCGACGGTTCAGACTGAATTGGAAAAATGACCTTTATGTCCCTAAATTTTCCTATAAATAGCCAAGGTTCCTCTTCAAATTTTGCACACCATTCCTCTTGAGCATTTCGAAAATTGGAGGAGCAGCAAGGAGGAGAGGAAGCCCGGGGAATTTTGTAGCGAAACTCTGGGTAAGTTCTTCGGTCCTTAGTCTTAAGCTTCGGTAGTTAGAGTAGATATGTTAGTTTGATCTTTAATCTTCCAAGTATGATTAGATATCATATGTTAGGGGTATTTTAGTCATTATTTCGAAAATCATGGTGGGGTCGAAGTTCTGGCAAAAATTTGGAAGATTAAAGTGAAAGTAGCGAAGCTCTGGCGAAATTCCGCCGACTAGTAAGGATAGGGGCAAAATGATAATTTGTACCTAAAATGCCTGTTATGATGTGAATCATTAATCAATATGATTTATATTTCGAAAATTATGTTGGAGTAGGAGTTATGTTGAAATTTTGGAAGATTAGGGTCAAAGTAACGAAATGCTGGCGAAATTCCGCCAATTAGGGGGTCAGGGGTAAAATGGTCATTTTGACTAAAAATGTCCGTCGTAATGATAGATCCTTAACAAGTACGTTGTTATGTTGATAGGATATCCCTGATTACTTTCTGACCTCATCGTCAATGCCGTATACCTAGCGTAAATACCGATTACCATCAACGAAGGTACGTTCGCGTCTTGTAACACTAACTCGATGTTTATGGTATGCATGTATGTATGGGTGTTGTAGAGTTGTTATCTTGTTTGAATGCATATAGAGGTTAGAGAATATGTCTCGTATCTTGGGAGCAATATGTCTATATCTTTGGGAGCAATATGTCCGTATCTTTGGAGCAATATGTCCGAATCTTGGGAGCAATATGTTCGCATCTTGGGAGCAATACACATGCATTGATTGTGATAAATCGGTTGTTTGTGCTGTTGATATTGTGAGTACCTGTTGTCCGTGTATGTGTATGTAAACATAAGGTTAACTGTTACTGGGTTCGATGCATGGACTCACCTTTAACTTAGCTTCGTGGCTCAAGGACCGAGGACCGAGGAGAGAGGAAGAAAGACGCCTAGAGACCCAGTAGGAGATTTCTTTTGTTGTTCCGTCCGAAGCCTTCCTTTTGATGTTATCTACTTTTGAACCACACGGTTTCGTACCATTTGTTGTATCCAAATGCACTTATGGCATATTGAATATATATATCGATTACACTCTTGCTCCGATGTTCTACTCGATAAAAAAATTATACTACTTTTGAAAATGGTTTGAAAATGAGATGTTACATTGTGTCTGTTCCGGTTTGTTTTCGCAGTATAATCGTTTAATGTAACTTTTAATATTAGTATTAATATAAGTTCTGTTGAAAAAAAAGTTTTTCATGTGGGAACAAAGATATCTCCACAGCAAGTCATTAGGGCTGCGCAAGCTAGAGCAGGTACTGCTACATTTATGTTATTGCATCACAACATCAGAATATCCAGGTAGTTGAAGATGAGTTCACATTACATGCACATAATTATGTGCTTCTTATGTGCTCATACCTCTAATTAGAGGTATGAGCATATTTTTTTTAATTTTTTTCAATTTTTTTTATATATTGTATTTATGTAGATTTAAATTATATGCTGCTTTCTGGGATTTTTTTTGCATCTAGTATCTCAAATTAATTAGTTTCTATAATACTAGTGTTACAGACAGATGCAGAACTGAAAATTAATTAATTTGACATACTGGGTGCAAAAAAAAATCCCAGAAAGCAGCATATAATTTAAATCTACATAAATACAATATATAAAAAAATTGAAAAAAATTAAAAAAAATATGCTCATACCTCTAATTAGAGGTATGAATTATATAAGAAGCACATAATTATGTGCATGTAATGTGAACTCAGTTGAAGATCAAATACCATCAGTTGAAAGAGGCCGTCATGTTCTGTGGAATTACTGTATTCAATGGGATGTCGTCTTCAATGTTAATAAATACAGGACAAGACAACATAGATTAATAATCAAAGTGTTTTTGATGGGTAAAGGAAATAATCTGCGTAAACTTTCTGCCGGGAGCACCCAACACCACGCTGCTTTTTTGGAAGCAAAATACACATCAAACTCTCAAAACCAGTGCAAAACTACCACCTCCGTCAGATTGGATTAACTGCCGTTACTTTGTCACGTGGGGCCCACACCATTTAAAATAATGAAAATGCCTAAATTATTTAATTTACATTAATACCCTTCACTTTCCCCCACCTCTCTCTGATCCGTTACTTTCCCAAAGTCCCTGATCTTTGACATCACCACCGATCCCTCTCTTTCCCTTCACCTTCCCCTCTCTCATTTTTCCCTCTCTGATCTTTCCCCATCTCGTAGTCGTCCGTGAGAGCAGCGTGACGGCAGAGGAGAAGGGCGGGGGACCGGTGTTGGTGGAGCTCTTCTCGTCTTAGGGATGCGCGATGTCGCCGGTGGCCCTCGAACTCTCATCTGACCAGACCAGCCCCCAGCTCTCATCTGCATCTGAACAGCCCCCAACCCCAAAGCTCTCGATCTGACCCAGATTTGTGGTTCATCTGAATATTTGATTTGTATGTTCCAATATGAATATTTCATTTGTGTTCTCCACAATTTGTTTGAGCTTGGGAAGAAGAAGCGAATAATATGGGGTCTTTTCTCTCCATTCTTTTAAGGAATGATTTAGGAAAAGAAATCTTGTTAGTGGGTAGGAGTAGTTAAATTTTTGTAAGGACTCAGATTTAAATCATTCTCACAAATAAAATTTTGGGAAAAGTCCTTTAAAAATCGTCTGAAATACCCAAATTGTTATTTAGGTTGTGAAGCTTATGAAATCGATGATCAAGTCATATGTCTCAAATAAGGATGTTGAAATTTTATCACTTTACCTCTTCGAAAAGGACAAAGAAGGCCGGAAGGAGGAGTGTTTCTCAAACGCAAAATCAATTCAAACATAGTCTCTATTTTTAGACCTTCATAATTAACCGATGAAATTTTCTACATGATGATTCACTTCCTCTGTTGCTTTTCTTGAATCTGGTTTTCGGTTTTGAATCTGGTTTTGGGTTTTCCAGATGATGATTCACTTCCTTTGTAGCACCGTTTTCTGTTTCTTTTTGAATCTGGTATTTTCGTTTTGAATCTGATTTTGGGTTTTAAATCTGGATCTCTCAACGAGTCTTCTCGTTCTTCTCGTTCATGTCATTCTTCATTTTTTTTGAGTTAAGGGGCATTTTGGTATTTTCCTGTTGTCACTAACGACAGTTTATGAAATCTGACAGAAGTGGTAGTTTTGCAATGGTTTTGAGAGTTGATGTGTATTTTTCATGTCACCTTTCATGAGTGGTCTTTACTCCATCAATTAGACTTGGAATCCTACAGTTACAATTATAAACTCTAGGGGATGCATAACCAGTGGCGGAGCCACACGTTGTAGTCAGTTGGGGCCTTGATCCTAACTGATATTATCTTATGTTATATATTTATATGTAAGTATTATGTAATATTTTATTTTAGTCAATAATTTGGCCCCACTAAACAAGTGGTGGAGTCATGTTATGGAAAAACTCTAGTTGGTCTTCTCTTATCTTATGTATTTGTATGTATGTTTATATAATATTTTATTTTGGCAAATAATTTGGCCCAGCTAAACTCTTATTTTTTCTATAATTATACTCTTTTTTTATGGTTAAAGTATACTTTTGGTCCTTTAAGTTTACATGAGGTATATTTTTGGTCTCTTAACTTTATAATTAAAGTATACTTTTAGTCCTATAATTCTAACACCGTTAATTTTACTAACGGAAAACGTTAACTCAAGTAATAACGGTATAATTAAGCTTAAGTTATGATTGTGTAATTAAATGTTATTAAGCTTAAATTTAAAATATGGATAAATTGAAGAATATATAAAAATTGTGTAATTAAATGCTATTAGTCACCACTTGAGTTCGTCGCGTCAGCATTTTCTGTTAGCAATATTAACGGTGTTAGAATTTTAAGATCAAAAGTATACTTTATAAAGATAAGAGACCAAAAGTATGTCTTATATAAAACTTAAAGGACTAAAAATATACTTTAGCCTTTTTTTTATTAGGACAATGTTTGGTTCATTACTTATTGGGCGGTAAGAGAAAAGTAAAATTCTTGTTTGAGATACCTACTGAAAATGTTAGTATCATCTTATATCTGGCTATGTTCATCTTCATTTTAAAGAATAAATAAGTACTCAAAATCACTTCTTTTTCACCCACTCCTTTTATGAAAGTTATTCTATGTATTTTTCTCTTTCTAATGAGGGTAATATTGTCTTGATTAGTGAAAATTTTGGGGTTATGATTTTGGGAGAGTCTTGAGTTTTGACAATAGATGACTATATATATGTAGAGAATGATTAATGACTAATTTTAATCTATTTAGATTTATTATTTGGTTGTCTTATGATTTTATAATGATTTTCTCTTTAAAAAATAAATTATAATAGGTTATTTACTTAGTTGAAATTCAATTAGATTTTATAATGAATTGCTTTTTTTCTCGAAAATAATGAATTGCTTTTTCAGACTTATGCCTTGCACAGTTTTTAGAAAAGCACACGTGTCACATTCTTTATCTCAATCATTCACATTAATTTTCGTATTTAAGAGTTAATTCATTTTTTAACATAACGACAAGGATCATTTTCATGTACAAAATGTATGGTATTATGGGTAATTTTTATAAGTTTCAAATGGCAAACTTACATTGAGGATTTTGTATTCTGTCCGCGACACATTGATAGTTAAAACTTAGGAAAATCACAGCTAGGTCCCAAGGGACATAAAAAAAAAAAAAGTCCAAACTCAAATTCACATATCAAAAATGTTTCTAGAGACTTTTTGATATTATTTATATTGATGAAGAAATGTTATATTCATAACAGAAAGTACTATATTCACAATAAAATTTAAAAACCTGGCCATCTACAACAACAAAAAAGTTAGATTCACAACATGAAGTGTTATATTCACAACAAAATTTAAAAACTCGAATTTTGTTTCAAACTCATGTCTCTAAGCGTACAGAGGTCATTCACAACAGAAAATGTTATATTCACAACATGAAGTGTTATATTGACTTGAGTTTCAAAGTGGCCCTAGGTTTTAAATTTTGTTGTGAATATAACACTTATTGTTGTCAACATAGTTTTTCTGTTGTAAATGACCTCTGTACGTTTAGGGATTTGAATTTGAAATAAAATCCGTGTTTTTAAATTTTGTTGTGAATATAGTTTTTTTCTGTTGTGAATGACCAGATTTTTAGATTTTGTTGTGAATATTCTTGTTGTAAATATAACACTTCCATTGTCAATACAAATAATATCAAAAAATCCTAGGGACTTTTTTATATGTGAATTTGGGTTGGGACTTTTTTATTATTTTTTATGTCCCTTGGGACTTGAGTGTGATTTTCCCTAAAACTTAATTATCATTTTTATGTTTTTAGTGAAAATTTGATTATAAGAAAAATATTATATATTGTATCTGTATGAATAAAATCAATTAATTTTTTAATTTTTCATAATTTACTTGAGATTGGGTTGTTAAACCTGGCTTTGTATATAGAGTTGGACCAGTTGAACCTAATTATAAAATGATTAGGCACCAAGTTAAAAGTCAACTTGGCCTCACTTAATCTTCAAGAATGCACTTCTCATGAAAGATACTCATAGTTAATTATATGATATCCACTACAAAAAAATGACGTTTTGTAATGATCAAAACTGTGTTTTTGTAGCGGTTCAGTCTACTATTAATAACATGAGTAGCGGTCAAAAAAACCGCTACAAAATAAACCATGACAAGTTGTTTTGTAGCTATTATTATAAACCGATACTCAAATATACTCACCGCTACTGAAACTGTAGCGGTCACCGATTAACCGTTACCGAATGACATCGGGATGTCATATTAAAATACATGTTGTAGCGGTGTATAAACCTCTACAAGATGAAATTGGAATTTTTTTTGTAGCGGTCAACTAACCGCGACTAAATACATCCAAGAATTTTAACAATTTGGTAGGAGACGATTGAGTGGCGCGAAATATTTTTAAACATTGGCGGCAAATAATTATAACGGCTCCTTAACTGCTACAAAAAATTTGGAATGAAATTTTAGGAACAGCCAAAAAGTTTGAAAATTTATCTTGTAGCGGTTTTATGAACCGCTATAAATGTTTCTTGCCAATTTTTAAATTGCACCAAAAATTTTTTGGTATAAACCGCTATTTGCATTTTGTAGCAGATTATTGGTATAAACCGCTACAAATGTACAAGATTTTTGCGTTCTGCAGTAGTTAGTGTAGCGGTTTCTACAATAATTGCAAAACGTTTCATTACTAGAAAGAAGAATTTGCAGCATGATGTTAAACATTGGTTTGAAAGTAGTTGCCACCACATGAAAAATTGCAAATGTGGTGCTAGGTAATATGATTCAAAGCACAGCCCATTTGCAAATTTTTATGGGCAGACAACTACTTTGAAACCAATACCTAACTTCATGTTACAAATTCTTCACAAAATGATTTGAGTTGCGTATTGTTTATATAGGTTTCAATTGTATAGCAGTTTCATGATAAACCACCACAAAGTAGCAAACTTTTTGCATCTTGTAGCAGTTTTTGGCTAAACTGCTATAAGTATTGTGACTCTTCGCATTTTGTAACGGTTTTTCCTATAAACCGCCACAACCTTCGCGCCACATGGCGTCAAGCTGGCGCCACTTTTGTGGCAGTTAATTTTCATGAAATTTGTGTAGCAGTTTCAACCAAAACCGCTACAAAATAAGAAATTTGTAGTGGTTTTTGTAACCGCTTCAAATTGACGGAACGACAATTTTTTTTTTTTATAGTGAATCTTGTGTGTTGAAGGTCAAGGTGGCTAGATAAATTGTAGTATTCACTGTTTACTAATAACACTAGTTGATCAGTGCTTATAATTTTAAATTTTTATTACATAAATTGATGGATGGAATTTTGTTTTGAGTGAGAGGAACAAGAAAAGACGCCATGGTTTCGATATAGTAAAGTGAAATAAAAGAATTACTTTTTAAAAGAAAACGAAAAGAAAAGACATGTTGGTTTTGATATAAAGTAAAATAAAAAATCACTTTATAATAGCTCTGGATTTGACTCTCATCTTAGGATCTCCTCTCCTATCAATTTAATTATAATAGTCTTAATTTAAAATTTTCAATGAATAATTGAAAATTATTTTAGATCATATACGCATCAATACAACCTTTTAAAAAACAAAATGAAAAATTTAAATATGGAACTCTATATTAGATTTAAACAATTCAAGTTTTGGTGTTTTAAAAGAACATGAAAAGTTAATATCTAGCATCACTAGGTAACACATAGTCACATACTTATCCAAAAGTCTCACAATAAGTTAAGAACATACAATGATAATTTTAAGTACAAAAAATTATAATAGTTTTATACTGCTCATTTATTATAAGATTTTATGGTGATTATAATTATTTTAAACTTTTCCTATTTTTTCCTGTGTTGAACAATGGCTCTAAAAATAATGAATTTTTATGTTAAATAAAAAATTTATCGTTTCAACCATTTAGATATCCTTTAATTTGAAAAAAAAAAAAAATTTGAAAATTTGCTAAAGAGTTTTCCATTGCAAAATTAATGGTGGAAAGTTCCTAAAGAGTAGGCCTTGTTTGGTGCGTGGTATTGGAAGGCTTGGCACTGGTAATTCCCATTTTGCAATGTTTGGTATGAGAGACTGAGGATAACCTTTGATTGGGAGTACCACAAAAATAAGATTGCAAGAAAACCACCCACTCACTTAGTATTGGTGGAACAGTGCGAGGACTGGAAATTTTTTGGACAAAATTGTCCCTATTTATAATAATTTTTGGATAGAACTATTCTTCTAAAATTAAGCTTTAGGTCTAAATTTAATTTCTTCCCTCCCCAGCCGCAAGCATCCCCATCAACGCAAAGTAAGTTCTCATCTCCTTTCTGCTGAAGCTCTCAGCTGTTGGGTTTGTTTGGAATAGTGCTTGAAACCTTCAAAAATAACTTTTTAATCATGATTTACGGTATTTAAGGTAAGTATGTGAGAAAAGTTTTATTTCAATTTATATGAATACCTATTTTTTTAGGGTCTTAAACTGTTAGGAAATATATTAGGGATTACGGTTAGATCCATATAATTAGGAATTACGTAGATCCATATATTTAGGGATTACGTTAGCTTATTAGTTAGTCTATATAAATGCCTCTTTGTACTCTCTTGTTTTGAAATGTCAATAATATTAGTATTTCTTTTATGCTTCAGTATGATCCTTCAATCTCAACATAAACATTAGGCACAAGATCATGAAGGTCGCATGGTTCTATTGGGATGAATGAGTAATTGTAAAACTTCATTTGCGGCAATATTTTTATAAGGGCGCCAAAATCCACCAACGCCATTTATATGATGGCTTGTTTTTATATTTTTGGCCTGATCACCGAATTGGAATCGTTGAGTAATTGTGACCAGAATTTTAAAGCAATCATATACTTCCTCGGTCCTAATTATAATAATACTTTTGTAGTACAAATTGTACTACAAAAATGTTCCTATAATTGGGACTCGAAGTACTACTTTGGATATGGTGGAGATGATGTACGTTGTTTGGCGAGATTTTTTTTTTAATATTTATTAATTTATTCTAGGGTATTATAGTCTTCTCATAATTCATTACTAATTATTAAATTAAATTTAACACTCCCTCTAAATAACACTTCATACCAAACATTTGTGCTCACACATGCAAGCAATCTTGTCATTCATTTATAAGCCGATCAAAGGGACAATTAGATGAGAGGAAGGAGATAGGGGCGACTATAGGAGAAGAAGACGAGCTTTATGGATATGAGATGACCTGGGGGGGGGGGGGTCAAACGGCCAACAACTTAATAGAGACAGAGGAGAAAACGACCAAAGAAGGAAGAGACTAGAGTTAGTGGAGGAAGGAAAAAAGAAAGAAAGAAATAGAGCGGGACACGATGCACAAAGAAGGCCGGACTACAAGGGGAAGTAGAGGAAGAAGGTGGCTAAAGAATTCAATGCCAGAACATAGTGATGACCAGCTGGTCCCGACTGATCTTATAAAATTTATTAATATATATATGTATTTATTATATGATATTTTATTTGACCACAAATTTGGCCCCAACTAATTTTTTATCTTCTCTGTAAGGATAATGTTTGTTTTATTACTCATTGGGTTGTGAGAGGAAAGTAAAATTCTTATTTGAGATACCGAAAAGGTTAGTATCATCTTATATATTGTTTTGATTTATAATTATCGGTTATTATTTATTTGTATTTTCAAAGTTATTTGATACTATTTAGTAAATACTCCCTTTGGTCCTTATTTAAGGAACCAACTAACAATTCTCACAAGTCAATAAAGACAGTTAAAGTCATTAAAATTGTCTAAAATTTAAGTAATTTTCAATATTATCTCTATTAATTACACTAAACTCTAATATCATATTAATTATTACTCTCTTTTTTACTCGAAAAAAAGAATAATAATTAATTTTTATTAATTATTACTCTTACTCACTCCCTTTTTAATTATGGGTATACATGAGAAAAAATATTTAATGCTATTTGGAAACAAGTAAGTGTCTTATAAAAAGGACCAAATATACTTGTTAGGTGGTGTCTTATAATAAAAACTAAAAGAAGTAGTTTAATATGTTTATTTTTTGACCCGGACTAAATTTTTATCCTGATTCCGTCATTGAAGATGACCGAGGAAGTAGAGGGAGGTTGGAGACGGGCGACCAAAAACCAAAGGCAAACGACGGGACTCGAGAGAGACAATAATTAGGGCCCGTTTGCTTCACGGAACTTGGGAGAGAGAATGAGAACTTAATAGAGTTCCTTACTGAAACCACGTTTGGTGCGCTAAGTGCTCAGGAACCCAAGTTCCGGACCCATACCGGGCCCACCACTCTTCCTTCATTTGTGGGAACTTGAGATCCCACAAAAATTGGTGGGATCTCAAGTTCTCACGTCACTATTCACATTTTTGGATGAGATTTGTCCCTGAAATTCAAACTTGGCAGGAAAGGTCGAACTTGGCGGAAAAGTTTGAACTTGATGAAATTTCTTTTTCCACTAGTTCGAACTTAAAAATAACATATTTTTTTAAAATGTATTTTAGCAAAAAAAATATTTTTCTTTTTTATTTTGAATTAATTTCTTTTGAGGGTAAAATAGACATTTCCTAATTCTTTACCAACTACCACCCCTTCATTTTCTTCCTACCAAATAATTCAAGCCATCTTTCCTCATCTTTCAAATCTTCCTTTCCCTTCCTTTAAATTCATTTCCCTCCTCCCAGTTCCTTTCCCTCCTTAAATGTTCCCTGAACCAAACGGGCCCTTAGAGTCATTTTGAATTAGGGGTACCTTTGTACCAATTATTTTTGAACCTAGGATTTTTTTTTTTTTTTGCTCAAATTGAACCTAGGATTGGATCTCCAATAGTATGAGAGTCATTTTAAATTAGGGGTACCTTTGTACCAATTGCTTTTGAACCTAGGATTGGATCTCCAATACCATGAGAGTCATTTTGAATTAGGGGTACCTTAGCTTTGTACCAATTGTTTTTGAACCTAGGATTGGATCTCCAATACTATGAGGGAGATGTGCTTAAGAAATCGTACCTATGTGGTATTCGTCAATCCCAAATTTTGGTATTTTAACAATTGTTTGAAAAAAGCCACTTAACTTTTAATTATCAATATGATTCTCAAGTAAGAAGTTGATAAGCCACTTGATCTTCAATATCATCAGAATCTCAATAGGTGAGAGAAATGATAAAGGTACATGAGATAAGTGGTAGTGACATTAGTAGTGACAAAAATGATAGTGACAATATCCTAACCCTTATATATATTAAAAGGTTGTTAAATTTAACATTGGAACGTTACAAGTTGAAAAGTTATAAATAATGTTATTAAAATTTAAGATATTTTTTTTAATGATTTTGGAATTAAAATGCCATATTTCTCGGATACGTACTATGCATAAGTTTACGCGAACAAGTGTCCTCACAAAATCAAAATATATAACAACATACATGGAAAATATGGAAAATGATAAAAAAATACTGTTCAAAATATGTAAAAGAAAAATAAAATTGATAAATTTTGACTGATTTGAAATTTTGAATTATTGATAAATTTTGAAATTACATAAGTGCCCTAACTTTTTATTTTTTTTAAAAGATCCCTAAAACCTCTTGCCGGCCGCCCGAGCTCCGGTGCTAATCACTGATAACTGGAGCTTCGGCAACCTAATATATTTTTTTTGAATTTCTCAAACAAAAATTATTAATATAAATATTTAAATTGTTAATAACAATACTAAAATTGTAAACGGTGGCCTAATATATATTTTCTAAAATTTTTCAAGGAAAAATTATCAATATGAATATTTGAATTGTTAGTAGTGATAATAAAGTTAAAAATAAGGTATTTGTTGAATTTAGTATTATTGAAATTTATCATCCTTATTTATTTTTTACATATTTTGACTGTATTTTTCTAAAAAAATCTCGTTAATCTTAAATTTACATCAGTACAATACGGCAATACGCTAATCCGTGCATCGTATGGGAGAAATCCCTAGATATAATTATGACATGATTATGAAATTGAAGAGGAGTTCATTGGAATGATGAAAGTTGAGAGCGTGGATAACAGATGCATGAGGGGGTGCGTGGGGGGACGCAGAGACCAAGGCATAAAAATAGATGATTGATGGTGATGGCGTGTAAGAAGTGTAAGGGTAGAGTGTGGGTAGGGGTCTCTTCCTACAGAGCTGCCACGTCTCTCAGACTGAGCACCCTCCTGTTCTCAAGCCACCCCTACCCTTTCTTTGTTAATTCTGACCCCCCAAAAACAAAATATGCCAATTACATACTTACCCTCCTTATGTTTCCAAATATTTTGCTCAGTAAATAATTGCAGTCACCCAGATGTGAAAAATGTGTGTATCAACTTCTTGTGAGTACAGAGACCAATGTTCCAGACTATTCCTCTAGACTCTAGTCTTTTTTTTTTTTTTGTCGGAGAGAAATTTTTTCATGTTTATTACTTTGCCAGTCCTAAATATATCATAAAAGTTTTAGTACAACTATAAATTTTGTTATTTAGGATAAGAAATAGTATGAGTCATCTATCCTAGTGACTTTATTTGCTTATTTGGGATCACTTGTAGGATTTCAAAAATGTTTATTTACGTTAATCAAAATAAACTCTTATTATATACCACCCTACTTCTATTTATAAGTTCAATTTGACTAAAAAATTTGTTCATATTTATAAGTCCATTTTGATCAAATAAATGAGATTGTGACAATTTTGCCTATATTAATGAGTATGAGAGAGATTGGCTAGCTATGTTGAAAAGAGAAAAAGATAAGAGAGATTTGCCAATAAATTTTGAAAGGTACCCATTCATAAATGAGGGTAAAGTTGGAGATTTGTTCTATAATCATTGAGATATCTACCTCTGTTTGGTATGTGAGATTTGGTCAAAGTGAATTTATAAATAAAACTAAAGTAGTACTTATTTCTAGGGATGAAAATAGGTCAGGCCAGGTTTTGGCTAAATAGGCCTGAGCCTGTAATGGTGGTAGAAGGCCTGGGCCTAGGCCTAAACGCAGGCCTTTTTTTAGGGTCAGGCCTAAGCCTTCATAAGGCCTGGTCGAGTATGAAGCCTTTTTAAAGGCCTACTTACAATGTAGACCTTTAAAAAAGCCTCATATTGTAGGCCTTGGAGGCCATAAATAGGCTTTTGTACACTTTGAGCCTATCAAAACTATATAAATATAAACTTTTAGTAGAATATAATAATGAAAAATAATAAATATTATACTACCTCCGTCCCTAATTATATGAGCAATTTAACCGATTTTGGGAGAATTAAGGAGAGGAATTAAATTAGTTAATTTTACTCATTTTCCTAAAATGTCCTTATATAAATTTAAAATGACACAAGTTGCCCTAATTATAAGTGTTTCTAATTTGTCTTACGTTAGATATCCATGACATATTAGTTTATATAGTATATTAGTTGCTTTTTATATAGCCATGTGTATACATACATATATGTGTGTATATATATATGTGTATACATATAGATCTATCTACATACATAGAGACACATACCCATATATCTACACACACATAAAATTGACACACACACACACACACATGTATATATGTTTATGTGTGTGTGTGTGTGTTCACACATATATATCTACACATATATATATTGACACACATAAACACAAATATACATATATATGTAAACACACATATATATAATGCTCCTAATAATAAGTATAAATAGGGGTATTATAGGAAAAAATTGATAAAAGTTAAAACTTGCTTTTATAATTAGGACCAAAACCAACTCCAAAATTTGCTCCTATAATTAGGGACGGAGGGAGTATTATTTATATGATATAAATATAATTATATTTATTTAATGTGTAAACAGACAAAGCCTAAAGGCTTACAGGCCATGCCTTAATAAAATAAATCTGGTCTATTTACACATTTAGACTTTTAAATAGGTCTTGGTCTGACCTTTTTGACAAACAGGTCAAGCCGACTGCACCTAAATAGGCCAGGTTATAGGTCGTCTGATAGGGGCCTGACCTATTTCCACCCGACCACCCCTACTTATTTTGTATACCATAAATTAATTAAAATTAAAAAGAGGTTTCACTCATTATTTCAAACGAGGCTTTCAAGACTAACACTTTCAGCATTTAAGCCACAGGCCTTTTACGTTTTTCAAGATTTAATGCGTGTTACCCTTAGTGCTAGGAGGTTGAGGTCACTCCCAATTCAATCAACAACTTGTCAACTGGGTGAATCCTAGAATTATTGTTCTTACGTTTTTTAGTTCTCGTCCATTCCTTCATAATTCATACTATTAAATAAAGTTAATGTTGAAAAGTTATTAAACTTTAAAATACAGTTAATTAATTTTAGAGTTTTACTTGATTTCATTCCGATATTTTGAATGAGAATGCAGTATAGAAAAAAGATGAGAAGAGAATGTATAATTAATCAGAGAACTTAATTAAGGAGTTAATTTTGATTCTATATATAATAT
Source organism: Acacia pycnantha (assembly GCA_025563575.1). Taxonomy (NCBI): domain Eukaryota; kingdom Viridiplantae; phylum Streptophyta; class Magnoliopsida; order Fabales; family Fabaceae; genus Acacia; species Acacia pycnantha. The sequence continues at coordinate 148,015 of JAMWYP010000461.1, forward strand.
ATTTTTCATGTTTATTAATCATTTTTTAATTTACACTTTTTGATTGATGTTCTTTCTATTGACAATAATCAAGTAAAAAGGATTGAAGAATTACTTAATTTAACCTAATTAAATTAAATAAATAGATCTTATATTAAGAATTAGAGGGAATAATTTATTTAGCTTCTTGAATCTCCCTAAATCATTCAATTAAATCTTATACTCTGTCGTGTTCTTAATATAAAACATGTTTTTATAATTTGATTATATTAAGGAAGCTAGTTAAGTTAATTAAAATGACATGTGTTTTAAAAAACACCATAGTTATATTTGTTAATTTCATCTTTCTCCTTCCTCTTTGATTATGGTTAAGGGAGCATATAAGGATAAATTAGAAAAAGATTAATAAATATAAAAATTATATCTTAAATTTAAGATTAAAATCAACTTCCCAAATATAAAATAAAGTTTAAAGTATCCCCTCTGATCTTTATTATAAGGCACCAACTAACAATTCTTACAAACCAATAAAAATAGTTAAAATCAATAAAGTTAGCCTACAATTTACCACTTTGATCCTATTTATAAGTCCCTTTTGACTAAAACACAAGGAGAGTTAGTTAGCTCAATGATTATGGAGTAAATTTTCAACTTTGCTTACATTTATGAATGGGTATCTTTTAACTTTTTTCTTCTCTCTCTATTTTCATTGGGTATCTTTCAACTCTTTCTTCTCTCTCTATTTTCATTGGTACAATTAATATGGGCAAAATTGTCACAATCTCATTTATTATTTGAAAGAGGACTTATAAATAGGACAAAATTTTTTGGTTAAAAGAGATTTATAAATAAGACCAGAGTGGTAAGTAACTTCCAATATTACCTCTATTAATTGCACTCGACTCTAATATTATATTAAGACTACTCTCACCCACTACCCTTATTTATTAGGGACATACATAAAAACAAATAATTAATCTTTCTTTGAGAATAAATAAGTGCATGAGTAAATAAAATTACTATATTGAGTTGGTATATAAGAAGAGTGAGGTGATGGGGCGTGTGAGGCCGTGTAGCTAGAGAGAGTGTGCAAGAGGAGGGAGAAAGTGTATGTGATTACACTAATTGAGATTGTAGTGAGGACAGTGTGTCAGACTCAGACTGAGACGCCCCCATATGACGCATTCCCTACGCCAACTCCTACACTTTTTATGCCTCCCTACTTCTTCTCTTCGCTCGTCACTTTTTATTATATATAATATAATTAGTATTATATTCTGGCTTAACTAATTTTAGGAGATTAAGACCAGAACTAACTCCTCAATTGGGTCTGTCTGATCTTACACTAAAGGTCCGAGAGTATTTCACTCCAACCAATTGGAGTTTGTAAGTTAGCAGTGAGCAATATCCCTCCCTCAATGTTTCAAGAATGACACAAATATGACGGGTTGAGTTTCTCTCATTATCCTTTTCTCATTATCCTTCATGTCTTTATATCACATCCGTCCAATCAATAAAGTACTACTTTAATTTTTCTCTCATTTTTTCAATCAACGGTCAGATTAAGCTGATGAGAGAAAATGAGAAAGAGGATATGAAGAGAATCTCCTTCCCAAATATGACCTATCTCTAATGGTGTTTTTAGTAGGACTCTAAAGTTTAACCATAGAAAGCTCTCATTGCATCATCTTTTTGAACATTTGGAGTGCATTACTTCTTTTGTACTAGTAAATACTTAAGAATGCCAACCACTTTTTATGCAATACTTAGGAGACAGAAATGTCATTTAACCCAATTATAAACAACATATAATGGGCTTGAATGCTCAACCTATTTTACCCTCGGCCATAAGAGATGAAATTCACTTAGTTAGGCCTATTCATATAAAAAGGGTGTTTTTTTTTTTTTTTTGTTTCCAGCTCACTCCTTCAAAAGCTTATTCATTAAAGCTAGATCTACCCTAATTAAAAACTATAAAACGATTTTCCATCTTAAGATTCAAATTCTTAATACTGTTTTAAGAGATATTGAAATCTTCACTCTATTCAACCAATCTGAAGCATAAAATGGTTGAGCGATTGTGAGGTTTATAAGTGTTTATGTACATAAGTCGAGATAACATTTCTTTCATATTGTTATGGACTTATATCAGGCCCATTCTCGGGACGGCCCAACTAGGAGCATCTTGGACGTCAAGATCTGCCCAGTATGAAGGAGGATCTTAACCTACCTATAATCAAGGAAGATATCTATCTAGATCTGACAGTTATGATACTAGGGCTACGAGACACACCGGGCCCATAAAGCTTAACCTAAGGTATACTCTATAAATAAGGAGGTAAAACCCAAAGGTACACACGTTCTAACCACGAACTATTTACATACAATCATCACTGTGCACACACATTTACCTCTTTTGACAAAAGCCTTATTATGTACGGTGATCTTACGTTCTTCCGAATATCTACCTCATAGATATTGATCGAACCATCCGATCCAATATAAACGCACTAACCCACCAGGCTAAACATCTGTGTTCTACTTCAGAACACATATGTTTACCTCGTATTTCGTAAATCACAATTGAAAAGCTATTTATAAATGCTCGTTGTTCCAAATGAGCACATACATTGAAATACTTATCATTCTGGTCCTATTTATAAGTCTCTTTTAACTAAATCACACATACCAAGGAGATGTAGTTAGCTCAATGATTATGAGGTAAATTTTTAACTTTGCCCTCATTTATAAATAAGATATCTTTCAACTCTTTCTATTTTCATTGGTACAATTAATATGAACAAAATTGTCATAATCTCATTTATTACCTGAAAGAGAACTTATAAATAAGACTAAATTTTTAGTCAAAATAGACTTCTAAATAGGACTAGAGTGGCACTCTCTCTAGTCCTTATTATAAGGCACCAATTAATAATTCTCACAAACCAATAAAAATAGTTAAAGTCAATAAAATTGTCCTACAATTTAAGTAACTTCTAATATTACCTCGACTAGTTGCCCTAAACTCTAATATTATAGTAATTATTACTCTCACTCATTACCCTTATTAATTATGGGCATACATAAAAAAATAAATAAATAATACGCTTTGGAAACAAGTAAGTGTCTTATAAAAAAGACCAAATACAATTACTAGTTAGTGTTTTATAATAAATTCCTTGTCTTACTATTATATTAGAGACCAAGAGGGTGTATTAAAATAAAAATGATAAAAACATTCTTTTTCTATTCAAGTAATGTGCTAAATAAAAGTACATCACAACTTAAGCAAAGAAATATGAAGGTAAAAAAATACATAAAAATTATTAGCAAATTAATTATATCTCTTATACAACAAATTAAATAACAGAAAAAAATTGATAGCAAAATGATGCCATACAAAATATGCATGTCATCCCAATGTTTTCATTAAAGTGGTCATCTTTCGTATTCTATTCGTACTTAGTCAATGTCACTCTTTATTAGGAGGAAACTTTATCATGGGAACGTGCGTAAGAGGACATTAAGAATAGAGTAATAGAGACAGATTTGTAAACATTAGACTTCGAATCGAACTCATATCCTGGCCAATTTCATGTTACTTTTGTCTTGTCCCCATCCAATACTCAGTCAATTAAAAAATAATGATAAAATAGTCAGTCAATAATAAAATGCTTCTTATATTTTTTAGGGTTATGGTGAAAAAATAGACATGTGTTTTTTTTTTGAGGAGCGTCCAGTAGCAAATGCTTTTTTTAGGTGCAAAAGTAACTATGTGGTTACAAATTAGATGCAAAAATAGCGTTTGACCGTTAAGTTTGACTTTTTCTTGTTTGGACGATGACATGACATTTCAAAGGTGCAAAAATAATTTTAGGATCTTGAAAAATATTTCGGTATTGATCGGTACTAAAAGGATACTGAAAAAAATATTTGAGTCTTGATTGGTACTAAAAAGTATTTTCGGGATCTTGATTGGTACAAAAAAATATTTCATAATTTTAAAAATTATTTTAGGATCTTAAAAAATATTTCAGGTATTGACCGGTACTAAAAGGATCTTGAAAAAATATTTGAAATGCCACATCATCGTCGATCAGCAAAAAAGTCAAAATTAACGGTCAAACGCTATTTTTGCACCTAATTTGTAACCACATAGTTACTTTTACACCTGAAAAAGTATTTGCTTCGCCTCTGAAAAACACATGTATTTTTGCACCTTAACCTATTTTTTATAACCCCACTTTTTGAGCATCATTGGCTTTCAGGTACGAGGGATGGAAGGAAAAGTGAATGATTTTTTTTTTTTTAAAGTTGGATTTAAAAAAATTAAAAAGTGAAATTACAAGTTTTAAATTAATTTTTTTCACTCTTTTATCTTTTATATTAATTTTATTAAAATTTTATAAGCCCACTTCTTTAGGTTTTTAAAATCCAACTCGTACAATTTTCTTTTCCCTCCTCCCAAATCTCCCGTACGTAGTAAACAACCGAATCACAGCAGGTAGTAATAAAATCAGAAAATTTTCAGAGAATACAAGTATTAGCTGGTTTTTGTAAAAGGTGAAGTCAAAGAAGGAGTTTAAAGTATTTTTTAATTAGCACTTAGTATTCAAACATAATTTTTGGTGTATTTAACACTTTAAACTATTTTTTCAGTAAAAAAAAAACTATTTTTTCAATAACACTTTGTATCCTAAAATAATTTTTAATTTGGTTTAATTTTATCCTTAAAATATTTTTCTCAGTTACAACAAATACTCTAAATTTAGGATACTAAATGCTAATGAATTGTAGTAAATATTATTGTTTAAATGACTAAAGTTTTATAGTTATTTTATATAGTAGTATTATTTTACTGAGTGGATATGATGAATAGTTAATGAACAGTGTCATTTAATTTGTAAAATGAGCATGATAAATAGGTAACGAAGTATGGTAAATAACTGTTTCTTAAATGGTTTAAGCTTGATAGAAATCTTATATATATAGTATTAGAATTCTAAAATAAACAGCAGCCATGTTTTAATGCATATCTTCTTGTTCAAACCTCTTAAAGACAAAAATAGCAGCCGATTCCCATAAAAACATTGATTGGTTCAAGCTTCAAACGTTTAGGTTCAGCGTTTGAAAGATCATCATCCTAAGTACATGAAAATGATATTTTGATAAAAAAAAAACATGCATGTCACTAAGGTAGAAACTTATTCCCAATCTGCACAAAACAACAAAAAAAGAAAAGATTTTCTCCCTATGAACTCAAGGTCCAAAAGTAAAATAAAAGTGTGTTAAAAACCTAAACTAATATGATATATCTATAGCAGAATATGAGAGCAGAGTACGGCATCAATATGTGGTTCAGTACAAATATATGTTCATGTATACGAATACAGAGTACTTACTTTGCAAGCAGAATCAGAGAGAGAGAGAATATGTTTTAAGACAAGAGAGAATAAGGAAGAAGGAAAGGGAGAGAAATAGAATCATTTTAACAAAGACGCACGTCAAAGAAGGTTCCAAGTTAGTGAATGGAGAAATTTGGGGACTGCACACTCCAAAAGATTCCGCCACCAGAAACACGCAGCGTCCATTGTTTCAGTGTACTACTAACAATAATCTCTGATTGCGTGCTCTCCTCTCTTTTCTCTTCTTAATTATTCATACCACCCTCTGATTTTTTTTTTTTTGAATAATACTGAAACCTCCGCACCCACTCCTTCCATCCTCCAAAACCGAGCCATCGATTGCTACCTTGATGAAGTCCTCTTCATGATGATTTTGATTTGTACGAGAACTATTACTTCCCTTCTCCATATCATCTGTTATAAGAATATCCTTGTCCAAACATGCTTTAGAAAAACTATGTTGTGCATTTATTCCCACATTAGTCACCTCATAGTCAAACAACTTTTTACAACGTGATACCCATACATCCCAACAAAGATGCCTAAACAAGGTTGGCCACGAACCTTCTTTAATTTGTATATTCTTTGCCAATCTCATGAGTCGATTCCATTTGATCCAATCCGTCCCCTATAAAGAAAAGAATGTATTCCATTTTTCTGTTTACCCACCGATTTCAAAGAATCCCTAACAATAGCGCAGTCCCGCAACATATGCATCAAGTCTTCATCCATCTCGTATCTAAAGGATAAGCGCAGACGTCTCCAATCCTCTCTGCATCCTCGGCTTCAATGTATGAGTTCTCTTCCATGAGTAACTAACCACATAAAGGCTTTATTCTTCTCTGGAATAGACTATCTCCAAATAATCTTCCATATGTTATCTGCAAACCGTCGGGAACTCGAAAAAGAAAATGATATGCCAATTTGATAGAGAAGCAATCATCGGTGGATGATTTCTAGTATATTTTGTCCTCTCTTCTCTCCTCACACGGGGTGCCACCGACAATTTGATCAATCACATAGGAAGGAAACTAGTACTCCATCTTCCTTTTATTCCACTCACCATCTTCCAAAACATACTCACCACACTCTCATTATAATCGATAAGATGCTCATATCCCCGAACCAAATCAATGAGAGGCATGTTCATGTCGACTAATTATCAAGCCAAAAGACGAAGACTGACCATTCCCAATTTTCTTCCTAAAACCATTTGAAACTTTCCCTAAACAAGTGTTAATTCATCTCCATATCAAGGACGAGTTCCTTTGCTTTTTCACATCCGGAATCTCATTATTTGGCGGGGTACCACCCTCCGATTTTAATGCAATAAAATGATACCATGTGTTCACATTTGGCCTACTTATTACTTTTATTATTTTTATAGCTAACATATGTAAATCTAAATGTTAGACCATCTCCGACAATGATTCAAATTCTAGTTTGCCACGTTATAAGGGATTAACTCATTTCAATGAGCCAAACCCTATTGATTATTACTTTTGTTTTTATATTAATGATTAAAACACCTTTCATGTTTTGTTTTTGTTTTCGGATGGACCATTACTACTATGAATTCTAGCATATATAATGCTTAATAAATAACTGATTCTGCCGAATAAATATCATGTATATATGTTGAGGCAGAGGTTATGCAAGAATATATAATGTTAAAATATAACGGTTAAATATGCGCATTGTCATGTATTAAAAGACAAAATCCACAAAAAGGGTTTTAGTTAATAACCGTTATTTATTTAGTGACAAATATAATGGTTCTCATGAAATAACCGTCATGTAACACTTATAAATGATTTATTTTCCAACCTCTTATATCGGCAAAGACAAAAATAACGGTCTTAAGAACGACCAACCATCATCTAATAATTTCATAACCCTTCGTAACATCATCGAACCTTTATAAGTCATAACTCATAACCTTTTGTAATCCGTTAGATCTTCATAAGTCATAAGTCATAACCATTCAAAATCCATTAAACTTCTATTTAAACTCACATATTCCTTATGAGTTTTGCTACTTTTCTTTATCGGCCTCTTCCTTCTCTCCTTTACCATGTTAAGTTCCCAAGGAGCCCTCGGCCGCCGCCGCCCGCTCCTCCTCCACCACCACCACCACCTCTTCCTCCTCCTGAAATAAAGGCTCGATGCGAGATGTTGGCAAGTTTTGACCGCCATGCAAGGAACCTCGCGGTATACACCAACAAGTCGAACAAGAAGTTGAATCGGATACTTCATCACAATGATGTTGAATATGACTTGCGATCGGACCCTTCATCTCCCTCCTCCGATGATGATAATGAGGATGGGGATGATGAAGAGGAAGAATAAGAGGATGATGAGGACGGTAGTGGTGGTGATGATTGAAGATCATTATTGTTTTTTTAGAATATTAAAAATGAAGTCAACAATTTTTTTTTTAATAATTCATGGTTATCAATTAAAAGCGTAAAGTATTCTTGCTAACATACTTAATTAATAGTTCTAACTTAATAAATGTTAAGTTAATAATAAAGTTAACAAAAACACAACTTAATAATTCACGGTTATTAATTAAAACCCATAAAGTATTCTTACAAACATACTTAACGGATCTGACTTAATAAACTTTAATTAAAGCTTTCAAACATTTCCTCTTCCCATGCCGACTCTAGGTGCCTCCTCGTTATCCGCTGATTGTCAAGAGAAGGTACCCTTTCATCATGTATTGTTCAACTTCCAATGCCTGTAATGATGGTTTTCACACGTCTCTTCTAGATATCTATTTTCATTTGTTTTTCTACGTTTTCTTCATCATCCTCCTCTTTTTTCTCTCAATTGCCAAGATGAAATGTCGTGCGGAAGACTTGCCAGAAAACCCTTTGCGTCATCATCTACCTCCTCATTCTCCTACTCCTCAACCTCCACCTCCTACTCCCCCCCAACATCTACCTCTGTCACCACGCCTTTGCCACCTCCTCCTCCATCTCCACATCCTATGCTTCCTCAACTGGAGGCAATGTTGCGACATGCACAACAAACTGACCATGCCAAAAGGAGGCTTTTTAGATACCTCTTCAGTACGAGTAGGAAGGCCAATCTCATACTTAATGAGTATGGGATTGGCCATGATCCTAGACACTCCTCTGGTGACGGGTAGACTAATAATCTCATCAGTTCATTAGGCTACTTGCCATTGTTCTTCTTTTTTTTATCATTTTTTATTTTTCAATATTTTGTAAAAAAGAACATATCCAACAGATCTTACAAGTAAAACCTTTATAAATAAAATAAAAATAGTTCTTATGCTGTTATTTTTAACAACATTCATGAATTCAAAAATAAATAACGGTTTTATTGAAACAACTGTTATGTAAGTCGTGGCGCGGAAAAGAACAACCGTTAGTAACACTTACAAATAATATGTTTTTCCCAACTACTCTTATCTAAAATACCTTTTCATAAATCTCTAATTAAATTCACCTATTTTGATTTTTTTATGCAATATGGTGGTCAATAAAACGTAACAGCTTATTAAGAAAAACCCAACACCTATTAGAATACCACTTCAAATTCCTAACGGTTATTTAAAACCAACCGTCACCATTTATAAAATATAACGATATGTAAATCTAAAAGATGCGCCACTCGATAATCATGAAACCCTCTCTATGTGAACGTTTGAAAACCGAACTCCACTTCTCTACTTCCATTTCAACTTCTCATAGCCAACCGCAAGCTTTTGTTATTCTTCACCAAAATTATGTACAAACGCAAGAGAACTTCGCTTCATCATCTCGGGACAAACCAAAAGATGAACTCCATCCACCAACAAGCCATGAAGGGCTCGTTCACACAACCTACAAGCTCCATCATATGGTCTAGGTTTACCAGCGAGAGCAAGGATACATGAAACAGTGCTTGAAGGAACTTACCACTCTCGTTCGCTCTCTGAATGAAAAGGTGGACAAGTTACTGGAGAAGGAAGTATGATGATGCATCAAATTCTTAAACACATCTCCATAACTTGTTATTTTTAGTTTTTTTTTATATATTTTTGTCTCTTTTTTTTTTTTCGTTTGTAAAATGGTTGCATAATCAACCACCAATTTTTTTAAAAAATAAAAAGTGTAATAAGTAACGATTATTAAGTAAAACCCGTCACTTATTTAATACCATGTAAAAAGAGTGAAATGCATAACAATTATTAATCAAATACTTGTGATAAATATAAATAAATAAATAACAGTTCTTACAAATGAATCATAATATAACGTCTTAGGCACAATTATAACTTGAAAAAACCTTCCATTCCTCTTTTAATTAAACATTTGAAACATAATACACTTGTCACTTAGTGTGTTTGAACGAAACCCACCACACTACTACAAAAACACTTTTAACATCCGTTTTTAAGACCATTAGACGATTGTTTTCAAGGGTCATAAAAGAAAGAGTCGTTGAAAGTTTGTGACATACAACGATTGTTTTTAAAAAGATTCATTGAATTTCAATGACTTTTATTTAAATAAAAGTCATTGTATGTCCTTTTCCCCTGCGGCAAAAAAGCATTGCGGTGGGAAAATTAAAAAGCCAAAAACATCAGCTGGGAAAATTGAAAAACAACATGAAGCTTTGTCATGCTCCGCCACCACACAACAAAACAGAAGAGGAAGAAAATTGAAAAGGTTCCTTTCATCAACTAGGGGCAATGATACTCCAACTTTAGCAATTGGTCTACCAAGTCCTAGAGCTAGACTATGTGCCGGAAGCTTGCTGACAGCTGCAATCCTGGAAAAAAAACAATTAGAAAGATAACAAATAGCATCAAGAGCAAAACCGAAGAAAAATCAAAATCAAAATTTTGATTAAAGCCAAAAGAACCATAATATTGAAAAGAACTAGCTGAAAAAAATCAAAATCCGATCCAAATCAAAGAGCTAGCCAAAATCAACAAAACCAAAATCTTGAACAATCAAGAATAAATGCGAAGTATAATCACTGGAGAAGGAGAAACAATTAAAATAAAAAAGAATTAGCCATGGATTGACGACTTCAGCGCAAATCTGGAGATCTGGAGAAATGAAGCCAAAAAGGGTTTTCCAAATCCTGATATAAGCGGGGCAGATCTAAATCTTGTAGGCTACTTTTGCACCTCACAACAAAACTAGGAGAAGGAGACTTCCCCAGAAATGAAGAAGAAAATTTAGCGTAGTGAACAGGGTGTGCAAAAGTAAGACGTTCGAGACTCTTTATGAAAGGTTGCGTTTAAGATAGATTTGAGGAAAACATTTTGATTTTTGAAAAATCAGTCGTTGAAACTCAAAATAAAAAATAAAATAAATTAAAATATCTAAAAAATTCGAGTTTCAACAACTGGTTTTTCAAAACCAGTTGTTATAACTCAAAATAAAAAATATAGATATATTTTTTATAGATAAATATAAAAGAGATATATTGTTTAATTTTATTAAATTTAATTAGGAACTAAGTAAATGAAAATACGATTAGATTTCTTATCTTTGATCCTAAGTTTGATTCAATGATGGAAAAGTTTATAAAAGATAATTAAATAGGTATATAATATTAATAAATCCTACTAATTATAACCTAAAATATACACCTATTTAATTATAAAATATGTACTTATCACTACCCTTGTGAAGTCACGATGTGATAAAGCATAAAATGTGACATTAAATTACTTTTGTGAAGTTATGTTTTTTTAAAGAAAACTCATTATTGCTTTGATTGAAGGTTCCTCTCCTATTAAAAGAAGTTGTCAACTCATTACTTTGATTGAAGGTTCCTACTTTGTTGATCTTTTTGAAGTAAGCTGTCGGAGATATGGATCCCTAAGAAAATACCTCTCCTTTTTTTTTTTTTTGGAAGTATCCATATCTTTGGAAGTTACTTCAAAAGATCAATATGGATGTGATAAATAAACTAGTTTAATTGTATCGAGAGTCATACATGAACAAGCGAACACTTGTAACATGTGTGAAGTAATGATGTGATAAAGCATTTAAGGTGACATTAAATTGCTTTCGATAAGTTGTCTTTGGAAAACTCATTATTGATCCGATCAAAGGTTTATCTCTTGTTTTTGTATTCAACATGTGGCACAAAGTTAAAAGCTCTTAAATTCAACATTGTGATCAGTCATAGACTCTTCAATGTAAGAGTTTCGAGCTACTTGATCTCGACTTTATCTAATAAAGTAGTACTTCCCACATCAAATAGCCATGCAATTCGGGACGAATCAAGATTTTCTAGGCTTTGTGGCCACTACTAGAAAATCCGCAATTTGCGACGGAAAATATTCCGTCGCAAACTTCAAAAATTTGCGGCCACAAAAAAAAAAAAGTCGCAAAAAAAAAAAAAAATCCGTCGCAAAAATTGCGCACGAAACAAGCAATTGCCGCAAATAGGCGACAGACTCGTAGTCCGTCACAAACGGTTTGCGACGGACACACGGACGTCGCATGGCGGCGACGGACACAAGATCCGTCGCAAAAGGTGGACCTCGTGGTCCGCTTATTTGCGACGGACACGAGTTCGTCACAAATTTGAGACGGACAATCGGATCCGTCGCAAGTTTGCGACAGACTGTGTCCGTGGCAAAAAGTCACCGACTTTGCGACGGACAACCAACTTGCGACGGACTGATCGTCTGTCGCAAAAAGGGCGGACCATTTGGTCCACCCTTTGTGAATGAACCGGTCCGTCGTAATTTTGCGATGGATCCAAGGATCCGTTGCAAAAATCACTTAGAACCACCATCCCCATTTCATTCCGTGTTTCGCCTCCTCCCTCCCTGCGCTCTCCCTCTCGGTCCGAGTTCCTCCTTCGCCATTCGTCGTCGGTGGTCGTCCCTCCACCTCCTTCACCGTCCGACGTCGTCCCCCGCCCATTGCGGCGGTGCTCGCTCCTCCAACGTCCAAACGTCCTCCTCTACTTGATTCAGTCCGTTCTCCACCTCTCGTATTTCCAGCTTCTTCACGGTCTTCAATCCGGTATGTTTGTATTTTTATTTTTTTTTGCTTTTGGTATGTGGTTCTATTTATATGACAATTTCTTGAATCTAAATGTAGTTGTTGTAGATATTCATTAGTGTATATTGATTATATGGTACATGATCTTTATAGGAAGATTATTTTTAAGATAATGTTTACTTTGTTGGAAGCTTACAATAATTGTTATGATAAGTTACGGATATTCATTAGTGTATTAGTTATATATATTTGGGTGTGTGTATCATATAAGTTAATATGATAAAAATGTATGTTATTCATGTATAATAAGAATTGAGAAATTAACTATTTGGTGTTTGAAAAGATAAGAGAAAGTGGAATGTGTGGTATTGATTGTGTGATATTGAATGTGTGATAGGAAGATTATTTGTTAGGATAATGTTTACTTTGTTAGATGCTTACAATAATTGTTATGATGTTGTATTAATTGATAATGAGATATATAAATCTATAAATAGGATAGCCTTCAAATGAGAAAAATAATTATTAAAAGGTGAGATTGAGGGATAAGAGAATTAATTAATTAACATAAAGTACAAAGAAGATGTGGGTTTAGGGAATAATGAAATTTGTATGTTTTATAAAAATTAGTTACATTAGTTAGTTAGGTTAATGTGTTATAAAAATTACTATTAAGTTTTTTTGAAAAAAATATCTTAATCACATTTTTTATTCACATGTGAGTTTAGGGAATAATGAAATTCTTATGTATTAAAAAAATTAGTTAAATTAGCCAGTTGAGTTATTGTTTTATAAAAATGACTATTAAGTTTTTGAAAAAAATCTCAGTTACATTTTTTTGAATATATCTTTAACAAGTTATATAATAAATAAAGATGGATAATTTTGAAAAACTAAATTATAAATACTATTTAGATAAATAGGTAATTATATATACAAAAGATAAAGTTCATTTTGCATATTATATAATCTTGATTAAGTCTTATATATTATGCTCTTAAATAATCTCTTTGATTTAGCTCATATATCTTATAAACTCTAAAATACTTATAGTGTTCCTATTATTTGTTTGCCCCCTCCACATGTATGTCCCCATGTTTTGGTTTCTCTGGTTGCATCTTTGGGATCTGTTCTTTGTTTAATGCATGTGTTTGTTTCTCACTTTCTTGATTAAGTGATAATTGATTGGTATAAGTGGCCGGTTGTATTGGCCACTCATATAGATTTGTGACATTGAATTAAATGTTAATTAAAGACAGTAATTTGCCGAAGGATTTTTACCAAGCAAAGAAAAAGGTGAAAGAGCTTGGTCTTGGATGTGAAAAAATCCATTGCTGCCCCAGAGGATGTATGTTGTATTACAAGGATGATGCTGAGCTGACCAATTGCAAATTCTGTGGACATGACAGATACAAAGTTGTGAGGAATGCAAGGAAAACAACCCGTCAAGCATTAAGAAAGATGTGGTACTTTCCTCTCGTGCCCAGACTTCAGATATTGTATGCATCAGAACAAACAACTGCTCACATGAGGTGGCATTGGGAGCATCGCAGGATGAAAGCTTTGTGATGCATCCATCCGATGACGAAGCTTGGAGTAAATTTGACGAGGCAAATCCTTTCTTTGCTATGGATCCCGTAATGTCCGTCTTGGTTTATGATCGGATGGGTTCGCTCCTTTCGAAATACGGGCGGGAATTATTCTGTTGGCTCTGTCATTGTGACTCCGTACAACCTTCCACCTTCTATGTGCATGAGAAGAGAGTTTTTGTTTCTGAACGCGTTAATCCCTGGGCCATCCAACCAAAAAAAGAAGATAGATGTGTACCTCAAGCCTTTGATAGATGAGTTGAAGATGTTGTGGAGTGAAGGTGTTCTTACGCATGATGTATCATTGAGCCAGAATTTCACCATGCGGTTGCCTTAATGTGGACGATAAATGATTTCCTGTATATGGGATGTTGAGTGGCTAGCAAACGTCGGGAAGCTTGCATGCCGGTATGTCTTGAACAAAACATGGGTTTTAGCTTGGAATACAGTTGCAAGGTCTGTTGGTTTGACAGGCACCGCGATTCCTTCCCCGAGCATCAATTTAGGATAAATAAAAAGACTTCATGCGGAATGTGGTCGAACGAGCGAGATCAACCTCGTCGTTTAAGTGGCCAAGAAATATGAGACAAGGTCAAGTACATTCAAAGTGTTATAGAAGGGGCTAGTAGAAGGGGCTGGTTCAAGTGAACCTGAGGGATACGACGTTGATCATCATTAGAACAAACGCAACATCTTTTGGGGACTACCATATTGGAAAGATCAATTGTTAAGACACAACATCAATGTCATTCATATTGAGAGGAATGTGTTTTGCAATATTTTGTACACCATCATGGACACCAAGAGCAAGACGAAGGACACAAATCCAACGCAAGACGGGACATAGAAGTGATTTGCAGAAGGCCTGATTTTCATTTGGTGGAGAATGCCACGAGACGGACTTCCAAACCTAGAGCATCGTACACATTCAACAAACAACAGAATTTAGAATTGTTGCAATGGGTTAAAGATCTGAAACTCCCGGACGGTTATGCGTCAAACTTGAGAAGATGTGTTGATCTGCACGAGGCGAAGTTATTCGGGATGAAGAGTCACGATTGCCATGTTTTTTCCAGAGATTGTTGTCGTGAGCCTTCAAAGCATTTCGAAGCATATATGGTCTATTTCGACGGAATTTTCCATGTTCTTTAGAGAAATTTGTGCTTCGAACTTAATGTTGAAAAGTTACGCCACCTAGAGGCAAGCATACCAATAACACTATGCAAGTTAGAGATGGTGTTTCCTCCTAGCATGTTTGACTCAATGGAACATTTTCCTGTTCACTTGGCCTACGAAGCAAAGGTAGGAGGTCCGCAACAATATAGGTGGATGTATCCGTTTAAGAGGTAATATATATTTCTTTCGCGCGGTTGTTAATTGAGACATGGTACTTTAGTTTATAAATACCCTCTCATTGTCCATTGTAGGTTTTACGCACACTTAAGAAGAAGATAAAAAATCCAAGGTACGTCGAAGGATCTATCATTTGAAGCGTTTCTAGTCGAAGAGGCCACTAAGTTTGCGTCATACTATTATCCCCCGAAATGATATCAAGATGGAGAGGGTACCTCGCAACGATGATGTCGGAGATACTTGCAATCAAAATTCAATATTTAATTTTCAGCCGAGTAGTGGGAAAACATTGGAGGTCAACTCGGAAGGAAGAGATAAGCAAGTAGCGGAGTGATACATTCTAAACAATTGTGAAGAGGCCGCCCAAGACTTAAAGTAAGATTTCTTTTCTTTTTCTTGTTACGGGAAGTATTAAAGTATTAACTTCATCTTTTGTTACGTTACTTCTCTAATTGGGTCCGATCGACAAATCCTTCGATATCGGATTCGAAGTTGAGCAATTCACGAAATCTAAGTTTCCTCAATGATTTCGATCATACTTCGTGGAAAATCCATCGATCGCAATGAAGTTGCGTGGAGTTTATCTTATGGAGCTGCAATAGTTGTTACCCGGTGCAACAAATACGTAATCAATGGGTATTGGTTTTCAACTGTTGAAGCGGACACAAATACACTATGTTGCAATTACGGTGTATGTTGTCAAGGTGACCAAGTTGACGGGGTCGAGGGAGCCTACTACGGGAGTTAATCGACATAATTCGGTTGCATTACCGGTAGGACAAGGTGGTGACTCTGTTTAAGTGTGAGTGGTTTGATAACGAGTCCACGTGGGACAAAAGTGGACAAATATGGCAATGTTGAGATCCATTTGGACAAGTAGATATACGGTTGGTTATGACTCATTCATCCTTACTCAACAAGCGGAACAAGTTTACTATACATTATACTCCACATCCCGTCAAGGGTGGAGGGAGTTATCAAAACCAAAGCACGGAATATTATACCCAACTCGAAAGAGTCGGAAACAAATGATTGTATGCCCGAACCGTTCAGTGATGTGGAACATGTACGCCCTAAACAGTGTCGACGACGATGTACCAAGCAATCTGTTTAATTCGGCTGCGAGTTAGAGTTGATTCCTATCGAAATTGACGATGAAGAATCGACGATGATGCGAAGTGATTTACTCGATAGTGAATATGAGTTCGACGATTATGAGACTCCAGAGGAAGGTGTGCAAGAAGATGTCGAAGAACAAGAATCGTCCGGTTGATGTGTGTTAGTTCTTTGTTTATGACGATCTGTTATACTACATACTCAGTTATATACTTCGCTACTGTCATATTTAGTAAATATCTTTTTTATATATGTATTTTGACATAATGTTTATAAGTGTTCAGAGATAGAGCATCCAGGAGGATGTTCCCGTAGTGGACGTAGTAGTGGTCGAGCCCGCCCCGTCCTATCGGAGGGGTAGGGCGACAACATCCGGTCCTCTCGTGGCGGAGGGCTCGGCGCTCCCGGAGGTTCCAATATTTGAGATGTCATCTTCACCGTCGGTTTATATGTCATCGTCACCGTCGCTTTATATGTCATTGTCACCGTCTACTAGCGACTCTTTTATGCGTGGTAGAGGTGGGCCAAGACCTTCCCATAGTCCACAAGAATGAGCGGAAGCGAGGTTTACTTTACCATTTCTAATTGATTTGCATATGTTTAGTTTTGTAAAACCATCTATGTACAAGCATCTTCAATAGTTGACATTTCTTCCTTGAGACACTGTGTCGCCTCGAGATCCGTGTCGGGAAGGAGGTAGTTCTTCCAAGGAACCAATATGGGGATCGGTAGATCCTGCAATGAGATAGATTTGTATGTGTCATGTTGGCACCACCGAGTAAGTCACGTAAAGTTAGCAATAATAATGTTACGATTTTCTACCTTTAGTTTCTATGCTAATATTTCCATCATGTCCTCTGTGTTCAGATTTCTACCAAATATTGAGGTGTCTGATATGATCTCAAACCAAATATTTCGTAATTTCAATCTGCCTTACGGCTGTT
The DNA here is from genome assembly GCA_025563575.1 of Acacia pycnantha. Taxonomy (NCBI): domain Eukaryota; kingdom Viridiplantae; phylum Streptophyta; class Magnoliopsida; order Fabales; family Fabaceae; genus Acacia; species Acacia pycnantha. The sequence continues at coordinate 165,393 of JAMWYP010000461.1, forward strand.
GGACAGAGATTCCTAAGGCGAATCGAGAAGCTTGGTTCAATGAGTTCTTGGTAAGTTATGTGTTTTATGGTTATTAATTTCTTATCCAAATGCAAAATGATTAAGTACTTTTAAAATTTGGAGCACTGATCTGGCGGCTCCATTCCAATGAGTGAGCATAAACGAAAAATTGTGAGTACACGTTATTTTGTATTTAAGTATTCAATATTTTGTTCTTTGAAACAATTAATTAACGGTCATCATTTGTGTTTGCAGGCACTGTCTGGGGATGTTGCTCCAGAAGATGTTGACTGGACTGCCTTTGAGCGTACCCATTCCCAGACATATATTTATTTCATTTCACATGGCTTATCTGTGATGTATTTTTTTGCTTGTAGGACACCTATAAGAGGCTGACGGAGGAGAGAGACTCACAGAGTGCGACCGACCCCACATCCTCTTAGTCCGATAACGAGAGTTTATTCATTCAGGCTGCAGGCGGATTTAACAACAAAGGTAGAATCTTCGGGTACGGTGCCTCTGCTGTTGTTTAGACTACTTTTTAGTACATGTTATTTGCAACACTATTATTTATATTTTGTTTTCTCTCTATGTAAAACTCTTTATGTTTGATTGTTATTATATATATATATATATATATATTAATGGTATACGATTGGTTTTTAATATTTTTAAAAAATAAAATTGAAAACGAATTGGAACAAAATAATGAAATTTGTGACGGAATTGGACTTTATCACAAAATCAAATAAAATTTAAAACACAAATTCTAAAAAAATTTAAAAATATTTTTTTAAAAAAATTTATTTGCGACGAGATATTTAAATCATGCAAACGGGTGAAATTGCGACGGACTTCAATCTGTCGCAATTGCGATGGAAGTATCATCCGTCACAATTGCGACGGATCCTATATCCGTCGCAATTTCGGCTGAATTAGAATCCGTCGCTTTTGGGATGGATATTTCACTCCGTCGCAATTGCGACGGAATTAGAATCTGTCGCAATTGCGACGGATTTGGAATCCGTCGCAAAATTTGCGACGTAAATTCAAATCCATCGCAATTGCGACGAGAGTTTTTGCGACGGGCGAAATCCGTCGCAAACAAATTTTGCGACGGAAAATCCCTTTTTTTGCGAGGGTTTTTCCTTCGCAAAAACAATTTTTTTTTTTGTAGTGGTGGCAAGAATCAATCGCACTTTTGACCTATATATCTCATATTGTAAATGTTCATCACCTATACCTTGTGTCTCTTCAGCAATTAAGCTAGGAAAGCAACGAATATGTGAAGAAAACACAAATATCAGTATAGGAAAGGCCGCAAGGGTTTGCATACCCCTTGCATTGCTCAAGGGTTTGCATACCCCGTGTGTCCTCTCCAATACGGATATTCGTACATTTTCCCCTTAGCCTTAGCTTTCTAGGGTTAATTCCTATGTAGAGACACAATTTATGGGTCAACAGATATATTATCATAGATATAGGTCAACAGATTGCAATTGATTCTTTCTACAAAGCCCGAAATGTATTGATCCATCTCAAATTGTATGGCAACTAGTTCTGTGAGATATTGTTATATTATGTATAGACGATTCTAACTAGCTCGAAACTCTCACTTGAAGAGTCTCATATCCATACATTATGAATATTATATAATAGCCGTCACTTATTATAAAAGTTTACGGTTCATATTTATAAACTATTATTAATGTACTAAATACATAATGGTTGTCTACATGACATTGTTATTTATTTTTATTAAAAGTAGCAGTTCTTACATAAGAACCGTTATATAAATATATTCTTGAATAAACAACGGTTGTCAATATGTGATCGTTATGTATCATGCAAGCATTACCATATATGATGACGGTTGTTCACTTGTGTCCATTAATTATTATCACAACAATGTGCATATCATGGTCTCACCGAGACTCAATCCATAACGTGTTTAGAACTGTTGTAATAGGACCAAAATAAATAACAGTTTAGGACCAATGTATCTGCGTTGAGCATTTATAGCGCTCACAAATATGATGGTTCGGAACTATGATTTATGGCTGATAATAAATGTCATATATCGTGATTTCTATAGTAGTGCATATAGGTTAGAACCTTTTTATTGAGGCTTAGACTAGTCCGAATTGATCTAGGTTTGAATCTTTTTAGGTGGCAAGCTCCATCACTTACGTTGTTGGCCTGTTGTCCAGGTTTAAAGTTGAGACCTCTAGTTAGAAGCGTGCAACATTGTCAGTTGAACCAATCGCAATTGTTACAAAGTAAAAGCTAATAAAATAAGAAATATTGAGGGCCTGCTTGTTTAATAAATAATATGAATGAGTTGATGAGATAATTTTAAACTAAACATGAGATATTGTAAAAACAAAAATCATTTTTAACTTATTTAATAATCTAATCAAAATAATCATTATCTTTTGTTAATGTTAAATAAAACGGCCCTAAATCTGCAATCTTTCCACCTTTCACACCACTTTACTACAAGAATATTGGCAAGCAACACTCTAAGCTTGTTCACTTTCCATATTTGACTTTTATATCAAACTTAATTACATCCAACAAAACAATCAATTGTACTAAAATATTACTTTCATGTGATTCAAAAGTAACCATGCCTCTGTACAGGAGCTAACAATGCCACAACAGGCAAAGCTACATGAGCTAATGGTGCTAACAAAATAAAATTAAAATATTTAATTAAGAGAAAAAACACACACATGTCAAATTAAAAATTGAAGGATAGTATAGGTACTTGTAATTTTTTTTTAAAAAAATTAAAAATAGATTGGTCAAAATTTTTTTTTGTCACATCTTCTTAGAAATTTAGATTCTAGTTCTTTGCAGAAAACACAACAAAAGGGACAAAAATTGATCACCCGGTAAATATAATTAGAAGGTGGATTCCTAAGATTGTTCGAGGAAAAAAAATTACTTACGTGCTAAGAATAATAAACATAACTCATCTTGTTAGACTATTTAACGAATATCTCCATGTGAATGCACAGTAGTACTAACAAAAATATTCGGCTTCTTTGTATACCATGTTTCAATACGGGGAAAAGTGAAAATACAATATGATAATTACATGTCATGAGGCACTATCGCTAAATAAACTAATTATCCTTTAACATGTACATTAACCAGAATCAAGTATTATATTATATACAGCACTTACCAAAAATTAAGGAAAGAAAGAAAACACGAAAGAAAGCCTTTGGATGTGCAATTGTTTTTGAAGATTTTGTATACAAGCACAAGGAAGAGACAGATTCCATGTTTTAAGAAATGCTTAATTATTAATTAATCAGGACCACCTCTATTGTGTTTTGTGTGATGTGCCTTTGAGTAAAGCGAAGTAGATCCAGAAGAAGCATATATGCTATAGTAAAGCGAGCATTTTAACTCATAGGGTAACTGTTTTTAACCCTAGAGGTAACTTTAATTTATATAATTAATTAGAGCTGACTCGTTTTTGTTTTAAATCAATCAATTAATAAATTGCTAAGTGGCGCACTAATCATATACTTAGGACTCATACTGAAGAACGAAGGGTCACATAGGTAGCTGCAGTAATGAATAAAAGCTGAGGCTATTAAAGTTCTTCTATATATAAAATTAGAAAATTATTATTAGTTGAATCTCGTAGAAGAAGAACGAACGTCCTTGGCACTAAGGACAAAAGCAGTGTATACTTTTTGCTCAAACACAAAAGCAGTGTATACAGTAAAAGAAAATATTTATATTTAATTTTAGAATGATGTTTCATTCTTATATATATATAAGAAACGATGCTTCATTTGTTACATATATAGTAAACCCCTCGATATTTCCATTTTCGATGTTTCATTTTAATGTTCATAGAGATTTTTTTAAAAAATTTGTCATTTTATTATCATATATAACCATAAGAACTCACTCATCTTAAACTTCATATATAGCATAAAAGCATATATATTATACAGTCTAAACAGATTAATCAATAAAATGGCACTTGGCCCCCCAAAAAAAATATCAATTAAACGGCACAACTGATCATAATTAATGCACGTGCTTCAAGACATATATTGATGTTTACAGATGTATTGTGCATTAAAATACTTTTATTTAACCTTATTCATGTGAATGCTCCCCTTGGGATACATATGCAACCATTAACCCAACAAATGAAGTTGTTTATGTCAGGTGAATATAATTGATGAGAACGTTGAGATGGTATTATAAAGACACACAACACAATAACCTTATGGCTTACTGGTATATAAGTTCTCTTATAAGTGCGAAATCGTAGATTTGATCCTACTAGGTAACCTCAAGCCATCAATGTCAGTCACTTTAAATAATAAAAAGCAGTATAATGTGTATTGCTGTAATATAATGTAGTTTTCACATCATTTCAGAATCGTATTTTATAATTTGCATTTAGCCTCCAAAGTAGTGCCACTCTCAATCATAGGAGATTTCTAATTAACATTTTATGGTAAGCCCTTAAAGAACAACAATATAGATGTCTCATACCTGTTTTGCAGTGACTTATCGTAAACCCTCCAACATTTCCCTTTTTTTGACGTTTTCTGAGATCAGAGAATGTCAATGAACCCTAAACTAGCATTTTCTTGTTGGGCTCCTAATATAAGAAGAGGTCTATTTTAATTTGCATTTCTCATTTTGATAGAAGTCAATTTATTTTATAATAGAAAAATGATACACACAAATTGGCCTCGTTACGTCAGAAAATAAACTTAAAATTTCCACGAACTTTGCATTTTAATTTTCTGATTGTTTGTTTTAGGTTGCTTGATCATCCACCTCTATATTAAGCTGAAACGGGTATATATGGATAGCATACAACAATTAGTATGGTAGGTATTAATCATGCCAAGTGTCAAAGTTTTGAACCAAGTTTCATTATATAGTAACATATGTACAAAGATTATATATATTCTCTCTTAACTTTTATAGGAATTTTAAACAAATTAATCGTGTTTTATATAAAATAAAATAGGGAGAAGGGTAGGATAATGGAGTGATACTTTTATTAATTGAATGAAGCCTTTAAATAGGCAAAGTGACGTGACAATCAAACAAGAATAAAATCACTACTTGATCATGAAACTTAAACACACCTAAATGCATAACTTTATAAGTGTGGGTAACATTCATAATACAATCAGTTGTGCGTAACATTCTAATGTGCATCTAGTGTGAAACTGATATGGGCATTAGTAACAATGGTAGCGATACAAATTTCCAACAATCCCTCCCTTAAACTAATGTTTGCAAACATTTAGTTTAAGAGTACAAGGTTAAGCTAAACTAATGTTTGCAAACATTTAGTTTAAGAGTACAAGGTTAAGCCCTCCTGTAAACAAAGTCTTCCATAAAAGAAAATATTCCAAGCATTTTTCTAAGCTTCACAAATAAAGCTTGTTTGAGTGGTTTAGTCATAATGTCAACCAACCGATCTTCACTTTTGTAAAATTCCAAATCAATATGATATCTCACATCAATTAGATGTGAAATCTTCATTTTTACATGGTGATTGCAACTGAGAATCATCTATGTTACAAGGAGGATTTTTGTTATTTCAAAGGTATAATTGATTTGGGAATTTTTATAAGGCTAACACAAAAGGAAAGTTTTATGGCTATTCTCACAACAGTGGCTATGTCGGAGATCTTGATGATAGAAAAGGCACATCCAACTTCGTTTTCTTGATGAGTAATGGAGCTATTTCTTGGTCTTTAAAGAAACAACAGATTGTTACCTTGCCTACTATAGAAGTTGAATTTGCTATTATGGCAACATGTTCTTGTCAAGCTATATGATTAAGAAGATTGATTGAAATGCTATAAAGTCAACAAAAAGTTCCAACAACAATTAAAATTTCCAAAAATCTAATTTTGCATGGATGAAACAAGCATATTGATTTGACATATCATTTTCTATGTGAACTTTGCAATGATGGTATTATTGATTTGGTATTTTACAAAAGTGAAGGTCAACCGGTTGACATTATGATTAAACCACTAAAGCAAGCTTTGTTTGTGAAGTTTAGAAAAATGCTTGAAATATTTTTAATGTAAGAACTTGTTTTAGGGAGGGCATAACTTTGTACTCCTAAACTAAATGTTTGCAAACAGTTTAAGGGAGGGATCGTTGGAAATTTGTGTTGCTACCACTATTACTGATGCACATATCAGTTTACCACTAGATGCACATTGGAATGTTACCCACAATTGATTGTATTATGAATGCATGTTACCCACACTTATGAAGTTATGCATTTAGTTGTATTTAAGATTTACGTAGTGGTATTATTATTGTTTGATTGTCATGTAACTTTAAGTTGACTATTTAAAGGCTTCATTCGGTGAATAAAAGTATCACTCCATTCTCATACCTTTCTCCCTATTTTATTCTCTCATTCTTATTATTATGACAAAAAAAATTCGCTCACATAAGCATAGAATAAAATTTAAAAGCAGGCATAATATGGTCTAATCACATCACAATAATCGACGATCCGATAGCTCATCAGTTCTTTCATCTTTTCCGGTTCGTCGAAGTAGTTGTTTAAAAACATTGATGCATAATTATCTTGTAATGAATTTTGATGCGTTGATGATTTATTTTAATAGATTTGAGTTGAATTTTGATAAATCAAACTTGATTTTGCCTCTGATTTTGTTTCTGGAATTATCAGTTTTGTGGTGACCAATACGGGTTTTCATAAAGAATCTATGGTGGATTTGCTTCTGGCATATTTTATGATCAATCTTTGTGTATGTTTCTGTTGCACGTAGATCAAGAAGAATGATGAATTGTTAAGCTGAGAAAGAATAATTGAATAGGATAATGAAACAAAAGTAATGTTGTGGTCTCTATTTATCAATATTGAAACTTCCATGCCATTATTAGAATACGCGTACAAAAGAAATTAAAATCATTCTAAAATTCCATTTATTTTATATGACACATACATTCTAAACATACTTTATGTTTCATATATATCCCATTGTTTCCAACATATACCAAACGGGAATCATAAGAGATGTCCATCCAATACTTTATAATACGAGTATTACAGTTTACTCTCAATAATCATGGGAATAAAGCAGCCACATTTGAGATTTCTTAGTCGAGAAATGTAATCATTTATGACAAGAAATGCTTGTGCCCACTGTCGCATGGTAAAGATTCTTTGCAACTGGTTCAGAGTTTGTTGCCTCAAGAGATCAGCCTATAATAAGATGAATAAAATTGATTTGTAGGTAAGAAATTAGGAGTGATATGTGCTTGATGATGATTTTTAGCAAGAAATTTAAAATCGAAACAACACAAGGTAAATGCGGGCTTGTTTATTTTCGTGTCTTGAAAACAGTTTTTTGTTTTTCAAAGGGTTAAGTACCAATTTTGCCCCTGAAGACGCGCCAAGAGCAATTTTGCCCCTTGAGTTTTCAGCGGAGCAATGTTACCCCTGAATTATCAAAACGGAGCAATGTTGCCCCTCCGTTAGAAACCCTAACCGTCAACTAACGTTGATCTTTAGTTGACCGTTAGGGTTTCTAACGGAGGGGCAACATTGCTCCGTTTTTGATACTTCAGGAGCAACGTTATATTACTACATTTCGGTGGAGCAATGTTGCCCCTGAAGTATAAAAAACGGAGCAATGTTGCCCCTCCGTTAGAAACCCTAACGGTCAACGTTAGTTGACGGTTAAAGTTTCTAATGGAGGGGCAACATTGCTCCGCCGAAAACTTAAGGGGCAAAATTGCTCCTGGGCGCGTACTTCAGGGGCAAAATTGGTACTTAACCCTTTGAAAAACAAAGAAGTAAAAAAAAGAAGAAGAAAAATGTGTTTTCAATTATGTGTTCTGAAAGACAAAAAAGTTAATTGTTTTAAAAAACTAAAAATAAACACATTTACAATGTCTGTTACTTTTTATTCTTCAAAATTAGGGAAGATAGTGAACATTTTAGCTAATTGCATCAATAACAATCATGCTTATAAAGAGAATTATTCTTTTACCATTCATTTCACCATTTTAGATAGGGTAAAGTATTTAATATCCCTCGTATTATTTTTCTAATACTTCCAACATTCTAATTTTATTGCTTGTGTAATGTGATTTATGTTTAGATTGACTTTTAAAAAGTCATTTTGATAAAATAAAAGTTATTTAGATGATTAATATAAAAGTAAGTTTAGATGTGAAATAGCTGAAAAAGGACATAAATTTAATAAAGATAAACATAGTTAATATATTATTGGGAAAAATTTGAAAACACTAAACTACATAAATTTTAGGGAAAATTGGTGAAAAGTCCCCATTTGAAAATTTAACTAGTGAGAATGACCTCAATCAAATATTATCATTCTTTGTATATATAAATTGATCATGTTATACACGCCAATTGAATTTTTAATTGGGGATTTTTTTCTCAATTTCCCTTCCTTGCATACTTTTATAAATAAGTGGACTTATATTTATTATCAAAATTTTCATCTACAAGCAGACTTATAATAAGGTCCAAAATATTATTTTAATAAAAGGTGGGACCCAGTATCTTTTCTTCATGATACAATTATTTTCTTATCTCTTCATGATAGAAACTTCTTCTATCTTTAAGGTACTGGAAAAGTCAAAAGTAAAAAAAAAAAAAAAAAATTGTTTATCGCTTAAAGCATATTTTTCTTCAAAATTAGTTCAATTGTCACATCGCCAATCCAAACACCATCTTAAGCTTAAAGTTATTTTTTGTGATGGAAAAGCCACTTCTGGGATCATATTTCGTTATCACAAACACACTAAAAAAATATTAAGGTGCTGGATGCATAAAAAAACATTACAGTATTGGATGCTACTTTATCCTTTAGATATGTTTTTCACTATATTAATTAAATTAGTTTTTCAAAACAAATTTTGTTTCCAAACTCTGAAAAAAAAAAACTCTCTAGAGAGTTAGATAATAAAATAAAAAAACAGCCCCGGTTTCATTACTATAAATGCTCAATCCCATTAATCACATTCCAGATTAGAAGTCACATCCTTTAATTACCTCAAGAAGGAACGCCTCCAATGCGTGAAGACAGCTCACAGCAAGTGCCATTTGATCCATATTGTGTTCGGCTACGACGTCGAGGGTAGCCGAGGAGGAAAGTAACTTGAACAGAGATTGTCGCAGTGCCTCCATGCCTTGTGACAAAGCATCCTCAGTCTCCAACGAACACTTCTCCATACTATATATTACCATCAATTTCTCTTCTGTTAATGCCTCAAATTGCTTTCTCATTATCTGCAAGAATCAACAAAATTCTCTCACACACACACACACATTTCACTTGGGTAACTTGGGAAGCAGGGAAGAAATTAGGCCATATCATATCTCTCGTTTTTAATGTAAGATCCACTATCTAGTCATCAAAACTACAAAGTGAATCTTGTATGGACTGAAGGTAGTATTTCTGTACGTACATTGATGAGTTCAGATGATTGGAATCCACCTAACCACATGAAACATCTTTCTCCAGGCATCTTCCAAGAACCAGAGAGCATGTGAAACACATCAGCGTTTGTGCCTATGCTCTTTAACCTGAATAGTTCATCGTAATGTGATGTGACAGCCAAAATAGCAGCATGCAATTCATCATTATTATTGTCTTCCACTTGAGAATTAAAAGCCCTTCTTAGGTTGTTGGTCACATGTTTCTGTTCATATACCCAGCGCTCATAGTCTTTGTCGAATGCCATGGCACCTGACCAATAAAGATCCACTGATCAACACTTCTTAGCAAATCATAAGATATTATTAATTGCTCTTTTGCAATACTAGTCTTGAGTTCATAGGTTGTTTCACTTATACGAGTGTGTGTGTATTACTAAGCCGAATTCTATTCGATGTGAGACTTTTGACCTAAATATGACTTCACATTTTAATTGTACTAGATGTGAGTGGAGCATTTTGTGTTGGAATCTATCGAAGGTTCCATTTTGTTAATACATAATATATAGCTCACATGATCGATTAAGGATGTCTTCGTCTATACATATATACGGTAGCTACACTTTTCCTCAAAAACTAAGAAATGCAGCAGAAAATTATATGTCTAGGGGGTAATTGTAGTTTAGCATGAATTAGTCAAACAAAATCAATTAAAACAATAATAATAAAAAAGGGAGAATTACCATAAGGTCCCAAGGAAAAAATTTAATAACCAAAAACTCTTAATGACAAGTAACCAACATAACCATATTATTATTTCCAGCACTGGAACTTTGCGATTCTATCCTCTTTTCAGTGATTAAATCCCTTCTTTGGGACTTTCTAGTAATTATCTTGTAATGAAATGATAGAAGAGAGTGGGGTAACGTACCATTTCCAACCAGTGAATGACAATGATCCCTAGGATATTTGATTGCAGTGAAAATACCCTGCATTAGGAATATATAGCTTATGTTAATTAAACTGATGAGTGCTATTAATTAACTTGCCAATACATTGACTTGAAGATTATATTAATCAACCTTTTTTATTAATTCAATATTAATCAACCCTTTTACATATAAGAAATCAAAGCCCTCACGAGTATATATATGTACCTTTTCCTCCGACCGACTCTTCCTCTTAGTTTCTTGATTCTGTTCAGCGAGCCTACAAAGATTCTGAAGTACACAACATTTCCATGATAAGGCCACATTAAAAAAAAACGGAAAATTGAATTGCTAATTATTACTACATCTAGTGCTTGAAGGGATGGAAACAGGTCAGGTTAGGCTAGGCTTTGGCTAAATAGGCCTGAGCCTGTAATGGTGGTAGAAGGCCTGAGCCTGGGCCTGAGCCTGAATGCAGGCTTTTTTTAGGCTCAGGCCTGAGCCTTCATAAGGCCTGGTCGAGCCTGAAGCCTTTTTAAAGGCCTACTTACAATGTAGGCCTTTAAAAAGGCCTCATATTGTAGGCCTTGGAGGCCATAAATAGGCTTTTGTACACTTTGAGCCTATCAAAACTATATAAATATAAGGTTTTAGTAGAATATAAGAATGAAAAATAATAAATATTATATTATTTATAAATAAATATAATTATATTTATTTAATGTGTAAATAGGCCGGGCTGAAGGCTTACAGTCGGGCATTAATAACATAGGTCGACCTATTTACACATTTAGGCCTTTTTAACAAACAGTCGGCCCGACTGTGCTCTAAACAGCCAGTCGCAGCCGCCTGATAGGGGCCTGACCTATTTCCACCCCTATGCTTGATATAAAAGCTGCTGAATTTAGGTAGATTTAAGAAATTAGTTCAGTTAGTTATTTATAAGAAATATGAGTTGATTTTTTTAAAAGTATAATTATTTTTTATCATGACTACCTTTAAAAGAAAACCCTTTTAATATATGTAATCAACATGAATGCTTTAAAGAAATAATAATAAATTTGAAAGGCAAAGTGGATTAAAATATTATATTTAGAATTGAATCCAATCTCCAACTAATTATTATATTAATTAAAACCAGAGGTAGTAATTATTAGCCGTACAAGAGATATTTAGAGGTGAAACAAGATTTTGTAAACCCCAACGTTAACGTATTCTTCTTCCTCTTTCCTTTCTTTCAAATTCATGTTGTTAGGTTTCAAACGAGAATATAATTAATTAACTGAGAATATGCTTGAGACTGATGCATTATTTTACATTTCGTAGGTGGGAAATGTAGTCATTTATGACTAGGAACGCTCGAGCTGCTTGTCGCGTCGTCAAGATTCTTTGCAACTGTCTCAGAGTTTGCTGCCTTAGAGTATCAGCCTGAGAAGATAAAGTATATACATAATCAGAATGCAGTGGATATATATAGTTTACAACTTTAGTTCTTGACGATAAAATAGCTCCAAACTAGAAAGAATAGAAGGGAAATTATTTGGGGTAAAAAAAAGAAGTTAAATTATTTACTACTAGGATATTTGGCTTGTATAGTTCTTTGATAGTGTTAGCAAAATATAATTATTTTAATTATATTTTTACTACTATCAATGTCTAATTGCCTACTTCCCAGTATACCTACCAATATGTAATGTATATACAGTGTCAACATCTTTCCCTTCTATATATGTGTTTTTAAACAAATTCCTTAAGAAAATCAAACATATATTTTTAATTATTAGTTTTGTGAGACTGATCGACAGTCATCAATTTGGATTTATGTCAGGAAAGTTCACAACAGAAGTGATTTATTTATTAAAGGGGCTAATGGAAAAGTATCTGAATAAATGAAGAGATTTGTATATGGTTTTTATTGATTTGGAAAAAGTATATGACTGTGTGCTAAGGGATGTACTTTATAAAGCCTAGGAAAAGAAGGGGGTGTCGATTACATATATCAAAGTCATTCAAGACATGTACGTATAAGGGGGTTAGAACCAATGTTAGAAAGCCTAGAGGTGAGACAAAAGACATTTCTATAAGAATTGACCTACATCAGGGATAAGTTTTGAAACTATATACTTCCTCCGATCCTAAGTGCAGGTACATGTTAAGTGGTTTATTTTGATCCTAAATGTAATATCTCTATCCATTTTACCTTTCTGAATTTATGAAAAATTTCCCAAACTATCACAATTGGTTACATATATTAAAATGGGTTTCCATATGGATAATGATTAAATGAGATATTTTGGGAGAAACCCAACACTCATTTGTTTTTTTTTTTTTTTTTGTTAAGGAGAAATTTGGCCAACGAACTATTACCTCAAGAGCACCAAGACAAATAACTTTTAAGTTGACCAAAAATACCAAAAAGCTTTTAAAAATGTGCAGTCAGCACAAAAAACTTATACTTCAGGAGCATCTAACACAAAATTTTTTTAATCTAGGAGCGCCTAGCACAAAAAAGTATTACTCCATTTTTTGTGCTAACTACACATTTTTAAAAGTTTTTTGGTATTTTTGGTCCACTTAAAAGTTATTTGTACTGGGCGTTCTTGAGATAAAGGTTCGTTGGTCAATTTGCTCCTTAACCTTTTTTTTTTAATATTAAGTGACTTTGAACTTGAATCTAATCTTTGTCGGGCTAGGAGCATTAAAAGTTAAAGCCCTCCCATCTAATCTCTGTCAGGCAAGGAGCATTAAGCTTAAAGTCCTCCCAACAAGTTTATTTACTGGGATTCGAATTTGTATTATTCTCTTTATAGATGAGACCACTTACTATCTCAATCAACAGCTTGTTGTTGATATAATTTAATTATTTAATTCCTATGATTCAGAATAACGAGAGAAACGGAAAACCATATTATGCAGGTATTGGGTAATTACCGCATGAAGGAAACCCTCTAAGTTGTGAAGCTTGCTCATAGCAAGTTCCATGTGTTGATGATGAACCATTTTGTATTGGGCAGCTTTTGCAGAGTTTGAGCAAAGTATGTTAGAGAGAGAGCGTTCCAATGCTTCCATGCCTGCTGATAAAGCACCCTCGGCCATCAACGAACACTGCTTCAAATTATACAGCTCTGTCTTCTCTATCTCTGTAAATGGCTCAAGCTGCTTCCCATATAATAGTATCTGAAATAAAAAAAATAAATACAATTCTACTCCTGAGAGAGATGATCAAATATTCTTACACAGTTTCACGTACGTTAAGATCATATATATTCATGAGTTGTTGATATTTTGAATATAAATAATACTACCTCACTTCTGATCCAATGTTTAGATGGAGAGAAAATTATTAGGGGGAAAGAATATCAGGAGGAAAAACTCTTAAAAATAGTATGATTTTCTTTTTACCATTTTTGAATTTTTCCTTCATAGTATTCTCCTTCCTGTTTTCCTCTCAATTTTCTCTCCATCCAAACATAGCCAATAACTTGTGAAAAAATGACTGAATTATCAGACCATGCATATTGTTTACCTCAAGGAGTTCAGATGGTCGGAATCCACCTAACCACATGAAACATGTTTCTGCAGGCGTCTTCCACATACCAAACAACATGTGAAATACATCGGCCTTTGTCCCTTTGCTCTTTAACCTGAATAATTCATCGTAATGTGCTGTTACACCCTCAACAACAACATCTAGTTCATTATCCTCCATTGAGGAATTATTAGTAGCGCTTCTTAGGTCATTGATTAGTTGTTGATGCTCATTGAGCCAATGCACATAGTCCATGTCAAATGTTAAGGCACCTGATGAACAAGTTAGGTTCAGTTAATAAAATCAGTAGTATTGCTAATTAACACTAATTATATCTCAGAACATTAATAGAACCAATGAAAACATAATTTTCTCTCCTCTCATCATCCGCAAAGCGACACGGTTTAATTTTTAGCAAGTTTATGTTAAGCCTTATATATTATGACTTAATCTCTAACAAGTTTATATATAGGGAAAATGACAAATAAATACCATATAAATTTGTAAAACCCTTAGAAGTCCCTGAATTTATAAAAAAGACTGAGAAGTGACAAGGACCTATGAGAGATATGCAAATTCGGGTGAAATTACTCTTTTGCCCTTAGTTTTAAATAAATTTTAAAAAATAAAAATCACCCTCACTGGAGGGCCGCCAGTGGCTGGCGCAGGGTGGGGTTTATATATATATATATATATATATATATATATATATATATATATATATATATATATATATATATATATTCATTGAAAGTGTGGGGGTGGGGTTTGAACCCCCTCCCGGCACCTCCATGGGGCCAAGTGGCCCAACCACTGGGCCCCTTGGTTCATTTAATATATATATGTATTAATAAATATATATATTCTTTTTAACATTTTTTCAACGGTAATTACAAAGCTTTCAACGATATTTACAAATCTTCCAACTCTATTTACAAAATTTTCATCGCCATTTATGACCTTTTTCTTTGGTTCCCCTTTTTTGCCTTTGAGGAAAAAACAAAAAAATAATGCATTATCAAAAAACTTTCATCGCCATTTACAAATCTTCCAACGCTATTTACAAAATTTTCATCACAATTTACGACCTTTTTTGTTGGTTTCCCTTTCTTGCCTCTGAGGGAAAAACAAAAAAAATAATGCATTATCACAAAACTTTCATCAGTATTTACAAATCTTCCAACGCTATTTTCAAATCTTTCAACGCTATTTACAAATCGGCATTTTGTTTTTCCCTCAGAGGCAAGAAAGGGAAACCAGAAAAAAACGTCGTAAATGGCGATGAAAATTTTGTAAATAGTGTTGGAAGATTTGTAAATGGCGATGAAAGTTTTGTGATAATGCATTATTTTTTTGTTTTTCCCTCAGAGGCAAGAAAGGGAAACCAGCAAAAAATGTCGTAAATGACAATGAAAATTTTGTAAATAGCATTGAAAGATTTGTAAATGGCAATGAAAGTTTTGTAATTACCGTTAAAAAATGTTAAGAAGAATATATATATTTGTTAATACATATATATATTAAAGAAACCAAGTGGCCAGTGATTGAGCCACTTGGCCCCCGGTGGCCCTCCAGCGAGGGTGATTTTTATTTTTAAAATTTATTTAAAACTAAGGGTAAAAGGGTAATTTCATCCGAATTTGCATATCCCTCATAGGTCCTTGTCACTTCTCAGTCTTTTTACAATTTTGGGGGACTTCTAAAGGTTTTGTAAATTCATATTGTATTTATTTGTCATTTTGCCTTATATAAATATATATATATGTAAAGTCCTACTTTTGTGCATTATTGTACAATTGTTCACATGATTAACAATAGATGTCTCTCAAATTTATAATTTCTTCCCAAAATTTTTCTTATTAGTTGCATTTATTAAAAGGGATAATTACTATAAATCCCTCCGATAATAAGTTAAGAACATGTGATAACAAGTTTCAGGATACAAGAAATTACCACAGGTTTTGTTCACTTGTACATCATTAAGACCTTTTACTTATTAAATCTTTTTCTTAATACCTCATAGTAATTCTTCCATTATTAAAAGAGTTTTCATAAAGGCAGTTTCCAATACAAAAGATTAAGGGCTATTTTAGGGAACTAACACATATTTATCACAAATAACTAACTAAATTAATTGTTTTGATCTTTGTAAAACTAGTACTAGCGGAGGAATATTTGGTGGCTAGTTTGCTTGAAAATCTAAAAGAAATGCAGCAGACAACATGTGTGAAAGTAGTCGCAGTTTAGTTTAGTATTATGATATGATAACATGAATATCAATAATTCATTGATAACACTGATGAGTAACATACCATTTTCAACCATAGAATGAGCATGATCTCCAGGATACCCAGTTGCAGCACGCATACTCTGCATTATTAAATTAAAGTTACTAATTTTACTCAAAAATCAAAGTCATATTAATTATCATCCAAAAATGTTCTGCTTTTATATATGTGTGTGTGTGTATCCTAGAACTTGAGAGACCCTATAAGCATAAAGATTAATTCACAAAGCAAGCAAAAAAGAACTGATGACTAGAGCAGCAAAATAGGTCTAACCTCATACAAAGGCAAGCTAATGATAAAAAGGAACAACAAAACGTTTAAGAACATCATGGTAATTAACATGATAATGTTTCTGGTCTTAAATATAAAATATTATAAATTAACTAACTTATTACACGTACCAAGAAAATTGGTTAAAATAAGTTTTCTGTTAATTTGTCCCAAAAACACAATCTCTTTTATATTTGAGCATATACTAGAAGGTTAGTTTCTTTCTCTCTAAGTCTTCCTCATGCTTTTTCTTGTTTTTGTGGAAAATTAAGGTTAAATAAAAAAAGTTAATTAATGCACCAGACAAACCCTCCAATATCTTATATTTGGACCAAAAAAACCCTCTCTTGAGTGTCTTGTACTTGAGACTGGAGGGAGTAAACAAGTATATATAAACCAGAACCAGATCCTATGCATGCAAGACGTATGTATCATGTAGACAAACTTTAGAGGACTAAATCAAATTGCAAATAACGTAGCAATTGAATTGAAGCTAGAAGAAGAAAAAAGATTAAGTACCATGCCAGAATCACCCAAATCCATTCCCTTCTGATACATGAGAAAGAGGTGGCGTTGTAAGTTGGAATAGAGAATGCAAGTTCGAAAGTTAAGGAAAGACAATCTTGATGCCTTAAAGGAGATGATAGTGTATCAGTAGTATGGGTGCTTTTGGTGTGTATGATAAATATAATAATAAAAATGGGAAGATTGGTCATAGTGAAAGGATGTTTGGCCGTTTAAGTATAAGTTCTCGAGTTTTGCTCCATGTGAATGTAGAAAACACTTATGTCCCAACTGGGTGCCACAATGCTCAAATATTTTATATTTATTATTGCTTTCTGACATGGGATTTAGTTTCGCAGCAAAGGGTCAAAAAGAGCAGTGTGAGAAATCAAGAAAAACGAAAGAAGGCGTATAGCTACTCAATTGTTTGTTTCTGAACATTTGATATTTGAGCAATGAGAAGAGGCAGATTCTATGTTTTAAGAAATGCATATCAGTTGAAATTCGAATAGGATGGACCACTTTTATAGCGTGTAAAGTGCTGAACTGTTTTCAATCCTTGAGGTAAATTTAACAACAAATTACATGCTTTTTATAAATCAACCAATCAATAAATTGCTGAGTGGAGCACTACACACACCCACTCTTAACATATGTTTTAGGAAATTAGATCCAAGGACCTACAGCAAATCATATTTATTGAAAAGGACTTTAAAAGTTATAATTACTCAAAAAGTCCAATAACCAAAATATAAATTTAAAAATATTAAATTGTTCTAGATTAAACTTCCTACATTCTCTTATTCAACTTCTCCCACATTTTATTTTAAAAGTAATTTAAATTTTATTTTCCACAAAAATTATAACCGCCAAAATCGTCATTTTTTTTTTAACTTCAAACCAATGTCTACCTACTTGGTAAAAAAGAAAAAAAAATTAACATATACATAATAATATCATCAATATATCATTTAATTATTAATATGGATATTGACTCATTTAAATTATTAATTTTTTCCTGATTTATATAATCTTATATAAAATAAACTCTAAAATAGACCAATTTAGAAGATATTTAATTTTCTATCTAATATCTTAGTCGTTAAAAAATCTTTATCCCCACAAGAAAAACATTATTATTATTTGCTTATATTATAGATTTTATTGATTATATTACATTTTTTAACATTAAATATTTTTATTTACACATGAGTATTCTCTAGGGAGGCAATCCTATATTCCATTCTAGAATAAAAAATATAATAAATTATCTAGTCTTTTTTTAAATATATTAACATCACATGGTTTTCGGTAAAAAAAAAAAAATTACATGAATTTTTATTTTTATAACTCACATAAATCTATTTTGACATAAAAATAAATTATGCAAATTAACCTCCTTTGAATTGTTTAAAATTGCATATATATATATATGGATGTATATAACGTCTCTTTAACATTTATAAAAAATTTGAGTTTTCTTAAAATTATATAATTTTTTATTTTCAATTAAATTTTGTGCCAATTCTTGAAGTTATAATTTTGATAAAATTGAAAGATGTTTGAGTTATTTTTTTTCAATAGATACCTACGTAAGTGGTAAAAAAATAGATGAATTGTGTTTAATTTAATGAAATTTAAAAATTTATATTAGTTTTAAAAAACAGCTTTTACAGTTATTTCCAATAAATATCATATCCTCTAAGTCATTTATTCTAATTTCCCCCATGTTTTATTCAGACTTACTCAAAAAGTAACTATTAGGTGTGATAAGCCAGAAATTATATTCTCTGAATATATTGTCTTAACCTATGTTTAACTGTAAATACGACCATAGATAGAATAATATGTTTAATTGTAGTTTGGGCTTCACTTTATGCCAAAATCATATTGGAAAATTGGTTAAATTACCTATTTAAAAATTTTATTGGTCACAAGAACTTGATATATTTTATTCACACAGAAAATCAATACCAACAGAGTTTACTTTCAGTCATAGGTACTCCAACATTTGACAGTTCACTCATACTACCCTGGTTCAACATCGGATTCTCATTATTTATATTACAAAAAGACTGATAGATGTAATCCAATATTTTGTCATGAGTTTTCTAGTCTTGGCTACAGCCTAACAGGTGTCAAATGGGATTCCAGTACTCCTCTCATCTCAACAAGGAAGCCAGTTCTGTTTTAGTTTTTTTTATAGATATTCATACACACCAAGGATTTGAGACCCTCCTTTTCTTTTGTTTCCTTTATATAAACTGTGCACTAGGAATACAACACAAGGAATGTAATTAATCAAAAAGAAGTGCTTTGTCGAGCACGGTAATCAAGTTGTGATTTGGTTACAACTTCCCTTGTTCGAGTGCTCCTATGTTGAAGTCTCTGGTGCAGTGTCTCAGACATCTGGTTGAAAAATTCAGCGTCCCATCTCTGAATCAACAACGGGTCCTCCGCATAGCAGATATATATGCATGTCACTGCACTTTCCACCACAACCATGGCCACCCCAACCTGAACAATTGTGCATTTCAACTCACGTTCTCGTCCTCAAAATGAGATTAGTAATGACCTCAACAATGACTATGCTCAAGTGAAATTCAATACTATCTCCAGTCTTTGATATGAGATCTCGTTCATAATGTAATTTGCATTACGAACGAGATCTTATATTAAGGACCGGATGTAGTAACTTGTAACTTGGTGATACGACTAAGACTAACATACTTAAATGTCAGAGATAGTCACTTGGAGTTACTTTCCTTATCACAAGACACAAACAAGAATGCAGTGTTTCCTTGTCAACTATGAGAAAACATGTCCATAAGCCACGTTTTTGCGAGAGTAATTGACATGCTCACAGATCTCTTTAGCATTGATTTAGTGTATCTTTTTTATTATAGACCAAATTGATTTAAGCATTTATGCTCAACTCAATTGAAATATGATAGATAATATTAGTCACTAACTCAAAACTATGTTGTATTCTTTGCAAACAACAATTACACTAGGTCAATCAAACTGAATAGCAAGTTCAGTTGAGCTTTTATGACTTACCAAGACCATCCCCATCAACATGGATGTGGTTCCGATCATAAATACTCTGTCTAGGTCGGTAAATCTGGACCACGCCCATACACCAGAGCATGTTCCGGTTATCAAACCGCCGCAGATGGTGCCCATTAGCAGGACCGCACCCGAACAGTCATATGCCACAAGTGCTTCAACACCAGTTGACTGGAGTAACTCCCAGGCATCTCTAGCTGAACGGTTAAAGCTTTTACCATTAACAGCTATCTGCAGAAGACATGATCGTAAATGTTTAAGTATAAACTAAGTGTCCAAGCACCAACACAAGCTAAAATCATTCATCAAGAATCAATCCTCAAAACTAGGAATCAATATGTTATATTACAGTTACCATAAAAAGTGAATGATCACTTCTAACAGGAAAATATATTTATAACTGCCAATTGCACCTTTGTAGAGGCTCAGCTTTATCACATCATTCTTGGACTCTTGCTCATAAATGAGCAAGAGTCTAACGATAGAAGTTAAAACTTTAATATATTGGAGCCCCATGTGTAACAAAAACAAAGTCATAAGTCCACGAGTAGACCAAGCCTATAAAATAGCATGTCTTTTGTAATATGCTGCGCCTTGATCCTCTATTCTACCACTCGTATAAGTCGTCAGGAGCAAATGCTGCGGGGCAGAACATACTACATTCTCAAATTTCCTCTGGTAACATTCATCAAAGTTCTAATCCTCAGTTTTCTCCTTTTATCAAGATATTGGTGTTTGCAAGGTTTTCATTTTCAATGTTCAACGACCCTACAACTAAACAACTTGTGCCAACGTTGAGTTTTGATTTTGCCCACTAATGCACTGATGAACAGTAAACATTCTTTACGATATACAGCCAACTTCATTCCATAGATGATAGGTCACATATAAGGTCTAAATTGTAAGAAGGATACAAGTTTGAGGTTATACTGAATCTATGAAAAGCAATATAATCCTTATTTCAAGGTATCAATAGCTGACAGGTCAAAATGAACATGAAAAGAAACATGTGTAAATTGCATGTATATGAGAAAGAGAACATTTCAATTTTACACATAGTGATATTGACATTGACATAAAAGTAAAACTCTACCTGAACATAGCCATACTTGTTAAAGAATCGGACAAGAGTCTCCACAAGATGGAAAAGGAAATCAACACAGCAAAGCAAACACTCGTTGTTGCCGATCTTCGACCGGACACCCCTTATCTAAGAGATATATAGCAATTGAGGTGAAACTAGAGGAAAAGCCACTGAATTCAACACGCGCGCGCGCAAAGTATCAACAGAAATGCAAATGGAAGTGAGTACCTCCCACCTAAGTGTCCTGATAGCAGCAGTAAATAATGAGCCATAACAAATGCTGCCAAAGGATTTCGTCAAGGCATATCGTAAAGATCTTATTAAGGAGTTAGCAGGTGTTGAAGTTGAATCTCTACCACCATGGATAAGATTGAGAAACACTATCCCAGACACTATTACATGTACAGTATTACAGAGTACAGCACCTGTCCAGAATAAGCTGACACTAAAAATCTGCATGCATAAGTAGCAATATCAGTGTAAGCAGATAAAGCAGTATACATACAACGTTGCTATAATCACCCCCAACTCCCAAAAGGAACAGATAGAATTAAGAGCACAACTTGCTGGCTCACCAAAAGAAACCACCAGCATCCAGCAGCACCAAATAAGCTTGAAGCCACAATGCCTGATGCACCAAACGACCATAAGGCCATCCATAATAGGACCACAAGCATAAATGCATATGCCACTCTCATAACCTCAGGAAGACTGCAAACCATCTTCATAGCTTTTTGCAGAACCACCATGGTAAACGGAAGTCTAGATGGGGAAAAAAAGAAGTGCAACCAGAAATCATCCTACTACATACAATGATTTTTCACAGAAAACAAAAAGCACGAGGTGCAGAAAGATAACCTTAATAGAATAAACAAAAGCAACTACAAGTAAAAGACAGCAGGTAGCTGCCAGTCTTAGAAAAGGAAATATCAGTGTTAGCCTGTTAAAAGATGAAAGAATCTATGGTGCATAAAATATTAATAAATGATACACATAGCTGTAGACAAGTTTTATTTGCATTATATTACATACACCTTCTAGTCAAACAAGCATGACATTTCTGGGTTAAACTCTTTATATGACCACCCTCCTTAGGTTTTCTAAATTTTATCTCCCACAGTCTGGGATTTGGATATTGAGTAAAAGTAAAGAAACACCATCAGTGAAAGGAAGGCCTTTCTTTGCCATCAAAACAATTTACAAACCTCATCCAATAATCAAGTTTCCACAATCTCATCCCCGACATCTAAAATTCTCTAATTTAAGTAAAATGAATAAATACATTTATGGGTAAAATTTCTCTAAGCTTTTAAACAAGCAACTGATAGTTCAGTTCATTAGAAAAGATGAACTTTCATGTAACCTACTACGAAAGAAGAAATTTGCAGCAAAGATATTTGTTTCAAATGAAAATAATGGTAAGGTAACTTTTCCTTTGTAGATTTTTGTTACAGTATTGGGATAAGAGAGAAAGAGAGAGGGAAACAGAGAAGGTTCTCTGAGAGAAAAACAGAGAGGAGGTGAGACGAGAGGAATAGAGAAAACAAGAAGAGAAACGGAGCAACACACTAATTCATAGCATTCATAATCTGCCTTACAAATGGGGTACTTCATATCTATTTATAGGCAGTAATACTTCTAACCACCTCTCATTTCTACAACTTCTCATTCTGTTATCCGTTAATTATTATTATTGTTATTATTGTTATTATTATTATTCCATAACAGTTTAACATTCATATACACATTAACCTTGATGCGCAATATACACTCAATAACCTCACCCTGTCATCCATATGATTTTAAGGCACTAAAGGAAATTTCTATTGCATTGCTGCTGCTACAATAAAAGAGAATTTTATATTTATATTTATAAAATAAGGGAAAAGTATTTCTCCAGTCGTTATGTTCAGTAACTTTAAAACTACGTCGTTTGCATTAATGAAGGGTATTTCTGTAATTTTAGGTTAATTAATGAAGGGTGCAAAATTACGGAAACACCCTTCGTTGATCCAAAACGAGTTCACTGGAGATAACTTATCACGAGTCACTGGAAATGATGATGATGATCAGAAACAAAGGAAGAATTCCTCAAAGATACATTATTTACGATAAATGCAATTTCAAGCCAATACCTGTCAATGACCGATATCACGTACAAGAATTGCAGGGCTGCTCCGATGGCAAAAAACATCCCCCAGAAAATTTGTCTAGCCCAGAAACACAAAACACTGACCACAGCAAGATAAGTGGTCAGTATGTGAACAGACAGCTTCATCATTTGAATCGCGCGAAAACCCAACAGCAGCAGCCAACTCAATCCGAGAACAGTCCCAACTCCACCAGCAACAGCATAAAGTGGCCAGTAATCCTCGGTCAATCCACGATCATGCTTGCGAAGCCTGGTGTTCAGACCAAGTTTTAGTCTATCCCTGTGCTTGAACGCATGGAGGCCGGAAACCGCCATAATGAATGCCAGAAAAATCAAATGACTAATAAATATTCCCGACCAAAAAACATCATGCCACCGACGCGATTGCTCAAAGGTCGCAGCGTCATGGGCGTCGCCACTTCTCCGACTTCGCTCCGCATTCTATCAAAATGAAAGTAATGGTGTTCAAAATTTTCAATTGGTTTATCACTCTTCAAAAGAACTTGAAGAGATCAAATAGGAAAATTAGTGACTTCTTTTTCTTGGGTGGGGATGAGTGCATTTCGCCCCCGACAATAAATGGGGCACTAGATAGGAAAACATTTGGAAAAAAAACATTTCCCATGAGAGAAATTGGGGTACGCAGATAAAAGAAATTAGACAAGTGATTTAGAGGGATACTTTTGCCATTAAGAAACAGAGAAAACATGTTGTCACAGAAGAGAAACTCGGGCACCCGAAGACGGGGGAAAAAAATCAAATCAGTGAAAATAATGAAATAAAATCGGAGAGAACTTTAAGAGTGTGACTGGCATACCTGATCACAGGCGGCGATAGTACCGGAATCGGAAGAGGATGATGAAAAGGCGGGAGACTCCATCAACGAGTGCTATGAAGAAACATAGCAGAGATCAATTTGGATTAAATATAAGGAGAAAACGATAGTGGACCCCAGTAGAGAGCAATTTGGTCAAGGAATTATATCGGGAGTACCGAGAACGTGAAAAGTAAGATAAAAACTAAGAGAAGAAGATCAGTAAGGTTAAGAAATGGGATTTTAAGGTTCTGAGAAATCGAAAAAATAGAATTGAATTGGGAACGAAGGGGAAACGGAAACTGAAGCACAACGGCTGTTGGAAACAGTTGAAGCAGATAATTCCCAAAAGACGCAATGAAGCCATTCGCCACTAAACGGCCAAAGGAATTTTGAAAATGGAAACCATATAACAAGCCAATAGTTCAACCAACTCACTCCTGACTCCACTCTTCTACTATAGTTCAACCAACTCACTCCTGACTCCACTCTAGGGTAGGGGTGTGTATGGTAACGCTCCTAGAATGAGTTTTTCCTTAATTTCTGTTCTCATGAACAAAATTGGATAGAAATTGCCAGAATTTATTTTTCCCCTTCTCTCTTCCCCGCCACCACCACTGCCACCACCACCGTCGCGGTCGCCGCCACTGCCGTCGTTGCGCCGCCGCCGCACCACCACCACCGCCACCGCCACTGCCGCCGCCATCACTGTCGTCGCGTCATCGCCACCGCACCACCACCACTGCCGTTGCCACCGCCATCACCACCACCACATAAATAATTTTTTGAATATAAAAATTACATAAATAAAAATAAAATATGTTAACAAACGTAATTCTAATTCTTTGAGTAAAAATAAAATGAGTTAACAAACGTAATTCTGATTCTCAGAACTTTTCCCAGTCACAGAATCAGAAAAAACTGTTTCATCTTAGAATCAGTGCTGGGGAACAGAATGGTTCTCATGCACACCCCTACTATTGCACTGTTTTCCTTTTCAAGAAAAAATTACACTGTTTTGGGTTGTTTTTCTTCTAAGTCAAGGTGGGTCCAGAAGTATTTTGTTTTTAATTTAAGTCCAATATTTCTAAACTGATACTTTAAAATATTTTTAAGAAAATTAAAATAAAGGACCAAGAGAAAATAATATTTATTATAAAGGACCATAAAAATTATAATTACTTAGAAGGACCAAACATCATAATATAAATTTAAAATTACTAAATTACCCATAATCAATCCTCATGTATTATTTCTTGTATTCAAAATTAAAAAATAGCTAAAATTATAACTAAAAACTGCCATGATGATATGCTTATATCTTTTTTTTCCCCAATATATTATTTAATTAAAAATTTTTAAAATCCTATTTTTCTTAATATTTATTTTTCACCAATTTATATTATCAACATCAATGTCAATTATGTTCTTTTTATAAAAATAAAAAATAAAATTATTTCATATTTTTCAAGATATAATAGGATAATTAGATTTTTTTTTATTTTATTAAGATTATATGAATTTTTTAACTCACATAAATTTCTTCTAAAACAAAAATAAGTCATACAAACTTTCTTGGTTCAACATATATGATAAATTATAAAAGACCTTGACTTTTATTAAAACAATATAATTCTATTTTTAATTAAAATTTTTGTTAATTTGAAAAAAAAAATTAAAAAATTGAAGAATGCGTACTTTTTTTCCATAGATATATATTCAAGTTGTGAAAATTGAGAAAACCATTGTTTAATTTAATGAAACTTAGAAGTTTGTATTAATTTTAAAAATAGAATGGGAAAGAATGTAAGAGGCAATGCAAAAGATTTTATTAGGGGCATTTTAGTACTTTTAGTTTTATCTTTTTATATTTGGTCCTTCTAAATAATTACAAATTTTTATGGTCCTTCTCCATAAATATCATTTCCTTTAGGTCCTTCATTCTAATTTTCCCAATATTTGTTCAGGTACTTCTAATCATTGTTGTCAAACTCGCGAGTTGACTCTCCGAGTTACTGGTTTTACGCTTCTAGCTTACAAAACGAGTCGAGTTAATGGTAAACTCGTGATAATTGTAAATTCGGTTAAACTCACAAGTTTATACACCGAGTTTACCGTTTTTATGTTTCTAGTTTACAAAACCGTGTTAATTTACTCTTAAATTCATGTTAACTTTTTTGATTTGATCATGCCCAACGGCTTTATGTAGAAATTTTATAGAAGATTCTTTACTAAATATGATAAATGATTAATGTTGATGGATTTAATTTCAATTATTTGAATTTAAAATATATTTAAATCAAATTGTTGTCATTTTTATATTTTAATTATTTAATTATACACTTTTAAATCAAATTGTTGTCATTTTTATATTTTAATTATTTAATTATACACTAGTAATATCTATTTAATAATAAAAGTAAACTCTTACGAGTTTACGTGACTGTCATGAGTTTGCTTAAGCTCGTGAGTTTGACAACCTTGCTTCTAATGTATTTTTTAGGGAAAATTCCATTAAAATACCATTTGAATTTGCAAAACCCCCAGAAGTCTTCCAAATTTGTAAAAAGACTGAGAGGTACCAAGGACCTATGAGGGATATGCAAATTCGCGTGAAATTACCCTTTTACCCTTAGTTTTAAAAAATCAAAAAATAAAAAACCCCTCGCCGGCCGCCGGTGGGGTTTTTTTTTGGGTTTTTGGGGGTGGGGGTTTAAACAAAATTAATTTTTGAAAGTGAGAAGGTGAGGTTTGAAACCCCAACCTCTCAAAGAGGAGCCAAGTGGTAATTCTCGTTTGTGGAATGGTAATTGTGCAATTTTTTTGGTTTTACAAAACATGCATGAAATGGTAAAAAAAAAAGGGAACCCTGTAGAAAAAGTGGTAATTCTCGTTTCTGGAATGGTAATTCTCGTTTGTGGAATGGTAATTTTCGTTTGTGGAATGGTAATTGTGCAATTTTTTTGGTTTTACAAAACATGCATGAAATGGTAAAAAAGGGAACCTCAGAGAAAAAGTGGTAATTCTCATTTATGGAATGATAATTCTCGTTTGTGGAATGGTAATTTTCGTTTCTGGAATGGTAATTGTGCAATTTTTTGGTTCTACAAAACATGCATGAAATGGTAAAAAAAAAAAAAGAACCCTGTAGAAAAGTGGTAATTCTCGTTTGTGGAATGGTAATTTTCGTTTGTGGAATGGTAATTGTGCAATTTTTTTGGTTTTACAAAACATGCATGAAATGGTAAAAAAAAGGGAACCCTGTAGAAAAAGTGGTAATTCTCATTTATGGAATGATAATTCTCGTTTGTGGAATGGTAATTTTCGTTTCTGGAATGGTAATTGTGCAATTTTTATGGTTTTACAAAACATGTATGAAATGGTAAAAAAAAAAAGGGAACCCTGTAGAAAAGTGGTAATTCGTTTCTGGCATGGTAATTCTCATTTGTGGAATGGTAATTTTCGTTTGTGGAATGATAATTGTGCAATTTTTTTGGTTTTACAAAACATACATGAAATGGTAAAAAAAAAAAAGGGAACTCTGTAGAAAAAGTGGTAATTCTCGCTTCAGGAATGGTAATTCTCGTTTGTGGAATGGTAATTTTCGTTCGTGGATTTGTAAATACAATTGAAAAATGTTAAGAAGAATATATATATTTATTGTGTGTGTGTGTGTGTGTGTGTGTGTGTGTGTGTGTGTATCAAAGGAACCAAGTAGCCCAACCGGTTGGCCACTTGGCCTCTTTGAGAGGTGGGGGTTCGAACCCCACCTCCTCACTTTCAAAAATTAATTTAGTTTAAACCCCCACCCAAAAAAAAAAAAAAACCCCACCCCAAAAAACCCACCAGAAGTAGGCAGGCCATGGCCCCCTCCCAGCCGTTGGTAGCCCTCCAGTGGCCGGCGACCGGCGAGGGGTTTTTTATTTATTTTTTGATTTTTTTAAAAATAAGGGCAATAGAGTAATTTCACGTGAATTTGCATATCTCTCATAGGTTCTTGGTATCTCTCAGTCTTTTTACAAATTCGGAAGACTTCTGGAGGTTTTACAAATTCAAATGGTATTTTAATGGAATTTTCCCTATTTTTTAGATGTGCCTAGCATAACATTTTAGAATTATTGTTGGAAAAATGCTTTAGGTGTTAGATGTACCTTTACTTAAAGAACTTTTTGAGAGTTTGTAGTGATGTTTAAATTACTCTTAAAAAAATGTTTTATAGGAAAAGTTTCTCATGTAAAAATTAGTATTTTAAGAGTGAAATTGTATAACAAAATACTTTAAGATGTTGAACCTTCAATGTGTTAGACATGCCTTCACCCTTTTCTTTTTAACATAAAACCAGTAAATGTTCCTGTATTTAAATTTAAATTTTTTAAATAAAAATATAATTCAAAAGAGATACATATAATTTGTTATTGCTACATGGCATTGCAGTAAATTGATGTAATAATATTTTCAACTTTTTTTATAAAACAATGTGTCAATAATTCTCCAAAAAATTTTAACTATAGAATTGTTATTTTTAAAAAAAAAATATTTGGTTTCATAAATTATTAATTCATTTTTTAAAAAAAAAATTAACTAGGGATGAACTACTAGTTGTTTAAATAAACGAGCTTGTACTTCCCCGTGCGATGCACGGGAAGATAGTATTTCACTTGTTACTTAAACACATTTTGCTTCATACAACTTTTTTATCTTTAAGGAACATTAAAACATCAATACTAATAAATATATTAGAAATAAAACCTCAACAATGGTAAACAACGATATTTTCAAATCAATTCTGAGTACATATTACAAATAAAATCTCAACAATATTAAATAATAATGTCTTTTGATTGATTAACGTTCCTAAGTACATAACATTCCTTGTTGTGTTCTTGTTGCCAAAATTCTGCAAAGCAAACATACATTTTGCAATTGAAAAAAACCAACATAAGTCACAACGTATTCATATATTATTAATGAATATCATCAATGTTACATCAATTTATAATATTGAATTGTCAAATGCTCATGTCCCACAAGAAGGTCATTCACCAAGCAAGTGTTATATGACTGGAAAAAAATGATACAAAGTATAACCCGATCAGGATCATTCAATGTGCTAGTCTAACAAAATGAGTAATTTGCAGAGAGAAAAAAAAAATAAAAAGAAGAAATATTGAAAGGATTAAAAAATACAAAGAAAAATAAAAGATTGCAGAAAGAGGGAAGTGATTTGACACCGCAGCCTATCCTATCCGATGAGCACTATCAGCTACGCCTCAGTGATGTCTAACCCTTCTTTGATTTGTACCCTTTATCATATAGTAGTAATCTCTATTTCAAGATTTCTCCATAATACAAAACACATTTAAAAACCATAGCTTTAGTTTAAACACAAAGCTCTCCACTTCCTCTTTAGTTTCTTCTTCGTTGATCTCCTTAGTCAATGTCTGACAGAAATTACTTTTTTATTCTCTTTAGCTTTATTATCTACTTCAGATCTCGATTCTTTAGGCTAATATTTTAGCCATTATCAAACCCCTGACATTCTGAATCATCAAGTCATTTCTATTAAATTCACCAGCCAGAGCGTATGAGATAAATTTAGATATTCAGGCGGATCCAACATTTACTTTGCCACTAAAACGAAAAGAAGAAAAAGAAAAGTAATCACATTTACCAGCAATGACAGGGATGCAAAAGTCTATTCATCATAAGATAACTTAAATTACAGCCTTCAACCAGATAATCAAGAGATTAGAGGCTCCATGACTGCCACCTCATTCTAAAATCATGCTCACACGTCAAATTTATCCTATAGTAAGGACAAATGCAATTCAGATAACATCAAATCTATCTAATATGACCAGTATTGGGATGGCTGTTACTCAAACCACCATTGAGCTTTTTCTTTTTCTTTTAGTGACATGATGGAGAAGCATCATAAGCATGATGAGCATGTCTAATGATGTCAGTTAACTCTATATTGAAGATAACCTTACCAATCACTTGCAACGATGATATCAAAAGTGTTGGCAATATCAAAAATTTCTTCCTGATTCAATAGTAGATGGCATTTAAGCATATATGGATGAAAAATATAAAATAGGAACAGAAAGTATGAACATTAATGTTAAATTGGGATAAGGGAGCATTGTAAATTAGGAACGATGAGAAGCATTTGAATTTACTACATGCAGCCCTCTTTTGCCAAATTTTTGTACGCTTAGCAAACACACTTAATCCATGCAATTTAAAAAAAGAGATTACAACCTCGATGCCTCGTGAATACTGCAATAACAAATGCGAGACAAACCATAGCTGGACCCAAGCTCGATAACTTTTTTAGGCCTGATAATATAAAAAATTAATACAAAAAACACAGGAATGCAGAAAAACATAGAAAAATAGCATAAAGTAAGAAAAATGGAAGCAGCCAAAACACCAGAGAATCAAGAGAAGTAATGATTAGTAAGGAATTCAACTATCAGGAAAGCAACACGGCATCTTTTTCTAAACCTGAAAAGCTCTGCATGTGACAAACAATAGTAAGCAAGAACATGTTCTGAAGGCCAGCTACACGCAAAGAGAATGCCAAATTTATAAACAGAAACTCAGGAAATAAAAGACCAAAAGCATAATGAGATAACCGAAAGCAAAGTAATAGAGATTACTACTAATAATGCAGCCATTAATAGTGCAGCCCAAGCTCCTGCTCCATGAAATCAGTTTATTAACTATAGAATTGTTATTTTTTTTTAAAAAAATATTTGGTTTCATAAATTATTAATTCATTTTTAAAAAAAAAAAAATAACTAGGGATGAACTACTAGTTGTTTAAATAAATAATACAATATCACCAAGTGCTTAGATTGATTGACTGACATTGTTCTAGTTTAATCAGTGGTTTTATGTTCTTTCTAATAATTTTAGGGATATGATATTGTCACTGTCAATTTTAGTCACTACCACTTTTCCACCGTAGATCAGAATCTTATCTGCCTTTATCATTTCTCTCTCCTATTGAGATTATGATCTAACAGTGGAAAAGTAGTAGTGACATTGATAGT
The DNA here is from genome assembly GCA_025563575.1 of Acacia pycnantha. Taxonomy (NCBI): domain Eukaryota; kingdom Viridiplantae; phylum Streptophyta; class Magnoliopsida; order Fabales; family Fabaceae; genus Acacia; species Acacia pycnantha. The sequence goes on from JAMWYP010000461.1 coordinate 196,556, forward strand.
AATCAAAATTGGTAGTGACAATATCCTATTTCATAATTATATGCTATATATACCAATTTTTTTTTATAATTACGATGCGTGCACACGGCACACATACATATAGCTATTTGTGTGTGTTTATTAACATTTACAAATTGCTATTCATAAGGAGTTGGCTTAGTGGTATGAAACTGAGCTCCAAGAAACTTTACTGTGTACAGATACTAGTTGCGAAAACATTTACAAGTTTCTATATGATTTTCTTCTCCTATGGCTATGGAGATTATGTAGTCTAATTATTTTTACCTGAATAAATTATATAGTCTAGTTTAAAATCATAAATTAATTTGTTGATTCTTAAATTTTATCTCATCAATGCCGCTCGAATTTTCATAATACAGTTGATACTAAATATATTCCAAACGACAGAAATACAATGACATCAAGGAAATGAATTATTATTATTATGTCGTGCTAATCTAGAGAGCAAAATGATTTTTTTTAGCACGAATTTTTATCTTGTTCTCTTTCACCTAGGTTGTGTATCAAATCTAGGGTCATTAGAGTTGTAGGCCCCATAGATCAAAGCCATAAACTATAGTTTGGTCGTTTTTACCGGAGTTTGATCACTGAATTAATAAATATGTAAAGAATTGACATTTTTCTAGTATTAGCTTGCAAACTCCTACTTAGATGAGAATTCTCATACCATTAAATTATGGGTTAAATACCATTTTTGTCACGGAAGTATTGACTATAGAGCATTCAGCACCTACAAGTTTTTTTTTTTTTATCATTTTTGCCTCGGAAGTTTTTTTTGAGCAAATTTGCTCCGAAAGTTTTTTTGTTTTTTTGAGCAAATTTTTCCTGAAAGTTTAGAAAGAAGAGCAACAATTCAACGATTAAGATCAATCGATGGGTGTTGAATGATAAAGGATCAAATAAGGGGCATCCGGATACCCATAGGATGCCAAAAAAAAAGCCCAAATAAATGTTAGAAGTAGGCCTAAGTGATGACCTACGTTTTTGGATAGATTGGACATGATTTCCTTTCATTTAAGCCCACTAGACCTTAATTTTCTCTAGGTGGGACCAAGAAACATTATGCCTTGGTTTGGTTTGGGGGTGGGGAGGAGAGGGGAGAGAAAATGGAGGGAAAAATTTAAAATGGAGGAAAATCTTGTGGGTCCCACTAAAAATAACTTTTCTCTTCTTTTTCCCTCCTCTCCCCTACCCCCAAACCAAACACACCCTATACATCACCATTCGCAATATTTTGACAGAGAGGAAGAGCTCTGGTAGGGTTTCATGAGGGAGACTCCTAGATAGAGGTTCTAATTTTAAATCAAACTATCCAGAATACACACCAGAAACCTGTAAAAAACAAAAACCAAACTATATGGTTTGCTGCTTCATTTCCTTCTCTGTGAGTGAGGGAATGAAATATTCCAGTTTGGCTTAGATTGCAGACTATCCTTCAAATCCGGTAACATCAAAGCAACATTCCCATTCCCAACCATATTCATTCTTACTCTTTATACAATCTACCAATTCCGTACTATCAGTCTCTACAATTACCTTTAAAACCTGAAATTCCTCAATTAATCGCACTACTTTCCTCACTGCCATTACCTCTGCCATAAAAGCTGACTTAGCATACACCTTCTCCCCAAAACCCCACAAAAACTCCCCTATATCATTCCTGTAGGACAAAATTCATGGAATATAAAATAAATTGTAACTTACAGTACATGAATTTTCCTATATCAATAGTAGAAGAGTTATAAGAATTACCTCTTGTCATTGCTAAATTTTGATTAGAGAGAGAAATTTACAAATCCTGATGAAAGAGAGCTACAAAAGAAAGTAAAGACAGAAGACAATTGCCAGGCCTCTTTCTTACATTGTTTCATTAGATTTAACAGTCACTTTAACGATAGGAGTTTGATTGTCAAAATCTGAAAGTTGAGGGTGCCATTTTTAAACTTTTAAAGACAAGGGGATTTAATGCAACTGACATATAATTGGAGGGGTTTTGTGTACTTTTACCATTAGGTAAATATATCCTTAAGCACTCATTTATCTAACCAAAACCTCACTTTTTTCCATTATACTCCATTCGGTCGTTAATATAAAACATATTTACCTATTTTACTGAAACTAATGAAATGAGTTCAATTAGTTAATATGACATTTATTTCTTAAAATGCTCAGTCATCTTTTTTAATTTCCTTAGTCCCTCTCCTCCTTGATTATTGTCGATAGAGCATCAATAGAGGTAAATTAGAAAAATATTAATAAATTTCAAAACTATGTCTTATATTTAGGACCAAGATCAACTTCTTAAATATTTATTGTATTCAAGACCGAAGGAACTAAACAATAAACCCCACATTTTGAGTAAATTTAGGCCCCATATAATAATACCCCGAGTCTCTTTCATATAATGGAATCCTAATCTTGATATCCCAAGCAATTGGAGCACATTTTAATATTCTCATCACTCATCTATACTGTTGGATTGATTTTTGACAATCCATATTTATTTTAATTTTAATTTTTTTAAAATAAATTTCTATTTTAATATATGTAAAATTTAAAATAAAGATAATCTTATAACTATCACTTCTCATAAAAATGACTATCATTTAAAAAATCACAATTAAAAATTTTAAATTTAGACCATTCAAATTAAATTTAGATGACTAAGATCTTATCAAATAATGAGAAATTAAGTGGTGGTCGCGAGCTCGTCTCAACTCTCACACACTTAAGCCTTGTACTCCATCCTGGTCTTTTTTATAAGCGCACCAACTAGCAAGTTTATTTGGTCCTTTTTATAACGCATTTGCATATTCCTAATGAGCATTAATTATTTTTTTCCATGTCTGCCCATAATTAATAAGGGTAGTGGGTGAGAGTAATAATTAATATAATATTAGAGTTTTGTGCAATTAGTAGGGTAATATTGGAAATTACTTAGATTTTAGGACAACTTTATTGACTTTAACTGTTTTTATTTGTTTGTGAGAAAAGTTAGTTGGTGCCTTATAATAAAGACCAGAGAGAGTATATGCTTAGAAGTTCGAATCAGGAATGGCTTTTCTGAATGCCACCTTTTACCTTCACCTGTGGGCTTCATCACCTTCTTGTTTGTGTCAAATCTTACAAGACCAGCAAAAAACAAACCTAATCTGCATTTTTTGTTTGAAAAGGAAATTCAGTTTTGTGACTATGACTGCAGTTAATTATATGTTGATATTCTTGTCAAAAAAAAATTAAAAAGCTACAATTTTCTTAATTGAACACTCATTCACAAAGTTATTGTTATTAATTCTTAAGTTCCAACAAATAAGTCCACTATAAATCTCCTTATTTGAAAGATTTTAAATTAACCCAAATTTTTAAATGAAATCTTGCAAAAGTTCCACTATAATTTTAAGTGCCTTATATTAGAAAGAAAAAAAAACAAGACACAACCAACAAACGTTGATTTAATTCGTAAGGAGTTGGTTCATAATCGATGAAGTTGTGAATTCAAATTTAGTTGCCGTTTAAAAAGGAGTTTGTTGGTAGACAATGTGTAAATTCTTTTTGTAAACCTTCTTTGAGTTTGAAAGTAAGCTCTAACTTTAGTAACAACCTGATACTCATTTCACCCGAACTTCTTAGAATTACAAAAAAAGATAAAATTAAGAGGCATAGAAACCACCTCATAACTCCTGGACAAAAGCTAATTAGTTAATAATATAATATTACCTCCGATTCTAAATATAGGATATAATTTGTAGTACAATTTGCACTACAAACTATATTCTATGTTTAGGACCGGATGGTTATTTCATTTCCATGCTATTTAATTGGGATCCCTATGCCTTTACCGATTAAGGGTGATTAAATGCTACTCATTCGGTCTTTAATATAAGACATATTTATCTAATTTGATTAGATTAAGTAAGTTTGTTTAGTTAGTTAATATGACATATATAAATTTTCTAAAACACCCTAGTCATTTTTCTTTATTCCCTCTTCTCTTTGATTATTGTTGAAGGAGTATAAAAAAAGGGTAAATTTAAAAAAAGAAAAATTGAAAAATCTGTCTTATATTTAGGATGAAAATCAACTTCCTAAATATATTTTATATTAATGACTGAAAGGAGTAATTTCATATGTTCTTTGAATAGGTGAGTGTGTGTGTCTTCTAAATAATTATTCTAGTTAGATTTTTTCAATATCTATTTACGATTTTTTTTAAATACGTTGTTACTTTGAAAAGTAATTTTAAAACAGATGATCATTTTCATAAATCATTATATGATACGCCTTTTAAATATATGATTTAGGTCACAATTGTTTTTGGGACTGTGAAAATTTATTATATTAACATTAAATAGGATAATTAAATAAGGGCAAAATGATAAAGTAAGAAGTAAAAAAAAAAAAAGACATTCTATAAATGTTTTTTATAAAAGAAAAAGGGTTAAGGTGCAATTTTACACATGAAGTTTACCCCCGGGAGCGTCCAGCACCACGAAGTTTTTTTTGGAGCAAAAGTACACACGACGTTACGTTTTGGGAGCAAAAATACCACGGGCCGTTAGTTGACCGTCAACTTGGATGGAACGCTGACGTGACGCTTATTTGGACTGACACGCTGACGTGGACGATGACGTGGATGCTGACGTGGACATTGATGGTAAGTAAAAAGAGAAAATTACCATTTTGCCCTTAGTTTTAAGTAAAAATTACACTTTTGCCCTTATTTTTAAGTAAAAATTACACTTTTACCCTTAGTTTTAAATAATAAAAAAACTAAAAATACCCCCTCCACCCAGTCGGCCCCACCACCGGCGGCCACCCACCACCGCCGCCGGCCGGCCGGCGCTGGGGCCCACCGGGGGGCTAATTTTTGTTTTAATTTAAAAAAACTTAGGGCAAAAGGGTAATTTCAACTAAAACTAAGGGCAAAAGTGTAATTTTACCCGCGTTACTGTTCACTTCCATCCAAGTTAACGGTTGACTAACGGTCAACTAACGGCCCGTGGTATTTTTGCTCCCAAAACATAACGTCGTGTGTACTTTTGCTCTGAAAAACTTCGTGGCGCGAGCGCTCACCAGGGGTAAACTTCATGTGTAAAATTGCTCCTTAACCCAAAGAAAAAAAAAGGGATATTTGTGACCGTTGTTTCTTTTTTCTTTTCTTTTTTTGTTGCTCATCCGGTATTCAAAGCTTCGCTCTGACCGTCCGGATCCAACCCGTATCACTGTGTTTCTTAAATGGTTGCTAATGAATGTAAGAGGTCAATGTTAAAGTCACAGTGTCATGCATTTACAGAGCTGTTGGGCAGAAACTCCATAAGAATGATGCCAATTCCTTCTTGAGGACTACATATGAGATCACAGGTTTTTGTTCCGCCTCTCCAAAGTGCTTATTATGTTAAAACCCCCAACATATAATGAGATTCTACCTAATTAACCACCATAACAAAACCAATAACTATAATTAATTACTACTCTTGTACATTCATAATATGCCTACCGCAAACGTAACAGCAGTACTGAATACTCAATTCCTACAAGGCATGCTTCTTTAATTGCTTGTTTGGTATGAGGGATTTGGAGGGCGAGAAATTTTTTATGAGTTAGATTTTAAAAAATTGGAAAAGCGGAGTTATAAAATTTAAATAAAGAGCATATGTAAGATAAGAGAGTAAAAAATAATAATAATTAAAAACTTTTAACCCCATTTTTTCTATTTTTTTTTAAATCCATTTCGAGGAAAAAAATCCCTCTTCTCCCATTCCCTTCCCTCCCCTACCGTCTTACTGATCAATCTAAGGGTTAAGGTGTAAAAATACACATGTGTTTTATCTTAAAGAGCATCCAACACCAAGTATTTTTTTATGTATAAAAGTAACTACATGGTTACAAATTATGTGCAAAAATACCTTTAAACCGTTAAGTTTGATTTTTTTGCTGATTGGACGATGAGTGGCTTTCAAGGTGAAAAATACACATATAATTTGATCAAAAAAGCATCCAACACCAAATATCGTTCTTACATTGGGATCTGAAGCAAAGCAAGGCCAATTCCCCATCAGAGCATGGAATAATAATCTCATCCTCATACCTCCTCCGTGCACTTCTTTACACTTGGTACATTATCTCCCTTTTGTTCCCTTTCATTAGCTGCTGGGAAATTTTCGAGCGGCTTAATCCTTATCACAGCCGATTTCTAAGCGGGAAATTAAAAAAAAGAAGAAGAAACACGCCTTTTTCCAGTTTCTTTGGATGCAATCATATATTGTGGTTGTTTCGTTTGCTCAGCAAAAAGGGGAAGAAGTATTATTTTATAATATTATTATTTTTAATTTCAATTTCTTACTCATAAATGATATTGTAATATTATTCATTTATTTAAATTTAAATTAAATTTAAATTAAAAATAAACTTACAATGACCTAAGTAAAAATCAGGTAAAACATAAGGACGAGATAAAAAGGGGGAAAAACTATTAGGACCTGATTAAAAACAAGTAAAAGTGTAAGGACTTGATAAAAAAAAAAACTATGAAGATTTAATTAAAGACTAGTTAAAACTATAAGGACTTAGAAATTAATTATCCTATGATTTTTCCCCAAAGAATTTTTCTGATGGTCTCTTTAACGTTGTTTTTGTATCAAATTGTGGATCATTAGTGTTGTTGGCGCGTGAATCATAGGCATAAGCAGATAGATACATTATATTTATGTCAATATCCGATTCTAAAACTAATTATATTTATGTCGGTTTAGATAGATACAGGAGATTATATCTCTTCATCACATTCCTTGTGAATGTAACACGGTTGCTGATGCTCTTGCAAAGTTGGATCTATCTAAGTTTTGTGTTTGAGTGATTGCCCCTTGTATCTTAGGGCTTGGGTGGATCAAGAGTCTTTAGGATTAATTTCCATATGGTTTAATTATGTAATTGTTTTCTTGGCCTTGTGCCTTCTTTTATATCCAAAAAAAAAAAAAAAAATCCCATTCTAAAAAACTAAAAGAACAGAAACAACAAAATATTATTAAAAGTTATAATAATAAGTGACCAACATAAACATAAACATGATGTTATTTTCTATATTGAAATTTGTCATTGAATGTTTCAATTATTATCATACTTTTAGATCCTTTGTAATACCCCGAAATTTGAATTAGGGAATTTAAGGGCCAAAGTGCCAAAATGACCAAAATACCCCTGGGAGGAGTAAATAACTTAGGAAAATGGTGAAAAATCCTAAAGGGCAATGAAATAATTATTTAAATTGAGAGAGAGTATATCTCTAATTTTGGTAATTTAATAAATTACAAACTTGGAGAAATTGAAGAAGAATGCTCAAAAGTATGGTAATGACCATAATGCCCTCACAAATTCTAAAATAAAGCGTAACACATGGAAACGAAATGTTAATGCAAGAGTATAAAGGAAATAAGGTGTTCTAAGTAAGAAAATTATCAACTTGTGATAATTAAGTAATTAAGTAATATTGGGCTAATTACTTAAGCATAAGTAAAGGAAATTCATGAATAATTATGTAAAGCTCAAAAATTAGTGGAAAATAGTTGAAAATTATTAAGAATATATTTACTAATTGATTGGAGATTTTTGAGAAAAATAAGTGAGTTTAGGTATTTTTAAGCCTAAATGCAAGAATGGACCAATAGGAAAATCTTGTAAAAAAGTTATGTAAAAATAATTATTTAATTAATTAAATAATTAATTAAATAATTAATTTTAAAAAAAACGAAATAAAGAAAAAAATATGCATAAAAAAAATGAAAATGAAAATGAAAAGGGAAAAAAAAAAAAAATATATATATATATATATATCTATGTGTGTGCAAGTTGACATATAATAAGAATATAATTAATTAAAGTAAAAAGTGATGAATAGTAATTTTAAAATTAGGAAACGGATCCTATCTAGAGATCTAGGAATGAGAATTCCAAAGTCGGGGTAGAATATTGATCAATGGAATTTTATCTTCCGTTAAACTCTTGCGGAAGTTAATTCTGAAGCCGTTTGTGCTTTTTCCTAATAAGACGAAATAGGGAAATTCTGAGAAAATGCCAGATAGCCAAAAGGACGAAAAGGTTATGTTGTGACATTTGGAAAAGAATTGGGAATTTTCATGAACATATTTGGATTCAGTGAATTTTTCTGAAGAGATGGGTGTTTAGAAAACAAGTTTCGACACTGGACGCGTTTTGACATTTTCGAGAAAGACTCAACTGGACTGTTGGAGCCCTATATGGAATCAAAATATAGGTTAACTTGGACATTTCTACTAAGTGAGAATATGTTTTCAAAGTTGTAAATCCAGAATTTTGAGATTTTTCCGAAATCACGCGAACCTGCACCGATCGGGAACTTATCGTAGGGAAACTTCTCAAACAAGTAGATGACATCACCACCATGACATCATGGCTTTAAATGATGATGTCAGCTGCCAAGTGGCCCGGTGAGGATCGTGACATGTGGCAAAGTGCGATCCGCGGCACGATATCCGATATGAAAAAGTAGTGAATAGTGTCACATTTTCTTCTATAAATAGCCAAGTTTCCTCTTCATTTCTCACACCATTTTGAAGAGCAAAACCGATTCTAGAGAGAGGATTTTAGAGAGAGGTGCTCTGGGAAAATCAGCGAAGCTCTACAGGTAAGTTTTCTGCACTTAAGCTGTAGTTCTTTCAAGTAGTAAGGGTAGTAATGCTAGAATAGCCTTTAATTTTTCAAGTATGATTGGATATCATATGGGAGGGCTATTTTAGTCTTTGTTTTCGAAAATCAAGATGGCGTCGAAGTTCGCGAAATTTTGGGAAGAAAGTTAGTAAGAGTAACGTGGCGCCGCGAAATTCCGCCAATTAGGGGTATAGGGCAAAATGGTAATTTTTACCTAAAATGCCGCCGTAATGTCAAATCACTAATGAAAGTGATATTACTCTTATAGGACGTCGAAATCCTAATTTGTCAGCCACGTTGCCCGACGAGCCGTTGTTGGAGATTTCACGATTTTCCGTAAAACATGCTAGAAATATCGTAATCCGTCAACGAAGGTACGTTCGCATCGTAACACTAACTCGATGGTTATTGTATGAATATGTGTGTTTCCTCTCGTCATGTGTGTACTACGATTGTACTTTTGTCTCGTACTTGATTGTACCGTTGTCGATTTCGATCAGACTTGTTGTCTCATTATACATCCGATTGTATTATTCTCTGTCATGTCATACATCCGATTGTATCACTATCCATTATGCCTTAACCTTACATCCGACCATTGTTCTCGCCGTGCATATCTCGATTATGTACATTCCTCATTGTGCTTTAACCTTACATCCGATCCGTATTGTTCTGCCGTGCATATCGATTATGTACATTCCTCATTGTGCTTTAACCTTACATCCGATGTATTGTTATTGCCATTACATATCGATTATGTATTCCCTATGTCTCGATCATAGTAAATGTTGCCAAGATATTTGAATGTCCTCGTACATATATGTTGTATATAAACATGAGGTTAACTGTTACCCGAGATCCAATGTGGTAAATTGGATCTGGCTCTTAACATAGCGTCGAGTTCGGGAGGACCGAGGATCGAGGAGAAGGACAAGCAAGACGCCTAGGAGTAGCGTACGAAGACTTCTTTCTCGTTATACTTTTGAAACACTCTTGTCTGTTTGTTTAACACAGAAGACATGCTACCATGGGTATTTTAATATATATATCAGTTACTCAATCGCTCCGGTGCACTACTCTGATCATTTTGAAATGATGTTAAAAAAAAAAATTATACTGCTTTAGAAAAGTCGGGTTGTTACATCCTTAAACCCCTTCATTGGTACTTATAGTAATTCTTCAACTTTATTGTTATGATAGATCATATTTATGTGTTTTCATTTTTTTTTGTCATGGATAATCCATCCACAAGTGAACTAAAGTTTTATTTAAAATTTGTAGTTGTTCTGTCTAGATCGACAGATGTCTAGTCCATTGGACTAATATATTGATATTGGATCAAATGACCCTCTCTTAGGTATCTATGGATCAGATACCTATGAGTATAGTACATCACTGTGCATGAATAGATGTTAGCCAAAAGGGGTGGTGTGTGCACAGTGACGACAAAATAGTAATTGAGAGAGAATATTATATCTTTAGGGTTTACCTCTTATTTATAAAGTTTACCTGGGTGTTGACCTCTTCACCTCCCCCGTCATGTTGACCCCCATTCAACCGGGATACAAAATCACCACTGAGAGAGGAAGGGGGTGGGACTAATTTGTCATTGTTAATGTACGCCTTATAGTGTAGGACGGAGGTGTTCAATTCAACGTCGGGGTTCAAAAACCGGATTTGATCCAAGGCTTTGTTGAAGGAATTCTCCACAACGTCTCTTAACGCGGCTACATACGCAGAGACATCATATCTAAACTAATGTTGTAAGTCCAAGTATTATGCCGTCATATCTAGGTCATGTAGATTGTCCTTTATTGGACCATTCATTAAACGAGCTTCATATGAACTTGTAAGAGTAGTGGGGTTGAGTCGTTTTAACCATGATAGACCTCTGTTGATAAATTTAATTTTTTCTATGATAGTTAGCTTTTTATACATCAAAAGAATATAAGATGGAAGATCTGTGTTGAAATACCTATCGGGGGAAAAAAAGAATATAAGATGGAAACAATATTTTTAACCTACTAAATTTATTGAAACACTTGCACTGTTAATCAATTGCAATATGCCTTGTTCAAAATGAGATTAATTTGTTCACCTCATAACATATTGTTAACTTCTATTTAGCATATAGAATTAATGCACGAACATTCGTGACGTTTATAATCGCTCATTTTAGAGATCTGGTTTTAAAATTTCTTACAATTGTCATTATGCTTAAGCCAAGCCCAAGCCGCCAGCCAAGCCAACCAACAAACCACTTCGTACGTTACATTTTGACGCGCCATTCAGCTGGTCCCACCACATTACAACCTGATCCGAATGGAGCCCACCACACACACAAAACACTTCACTTGTAACCGGGCAGGTAAAACAGTAAAATAAAAGTTACCGCTATCAGCCAAAACCAAAACTTCCTCCTAGCAGTTGTTGGCAGAGAATCCAACGACGGACTTCTTAAGGTCGAAACCGACACGTGTCCCTTGCTGTTGAACGTTACCTATGATTGATAACGACGAAGTGGTAGGCGCGAACCCCAAGCAAAACGTGCCGTCCGAGTCAACCGGTATCAGGTAGTTCTTCGCTGGTAACGGTAACTCCTTCCCCTCCGGGAAGTGAAACGACAGCGTAGGAACCTCCACGCTGGTCTTCGAAGACAGGTTGTAACACGTGTCAAACAACGCCACGCCCTTCGCCGGCGGCAGCCCTCGGGTTCCCTTCACGAACGCGTCGCGGAGCGAGTTGTACACGTCTGTCTGCAACCGCGTCACCGCCGTGCCGGAGTCCACGATGATGCCGCCGTTCCCGGTAGCATCCACCAGAAAGCTCGACGCCGGAATCTGAAGCATCTCACCTCCGATGCTGATTCCCGTTAGACCGAGATAGTAGAAGGTGTCGAGTTCCCTGTTCCGGTGCATCGGAGCAGTAACGGCGTTAGGAGGCAACGGTGAGTCAAACTCGAGAGTCGAAGTAGAGTCAGAATCGCGATCGACGAGGCAGTATGAGAAGAACGTGGTATTAAGCTGAGACGGAAAAGACAGCGAGCCACCACCTAGACCGAGCAAGCCGGCTGCGCCGACGAACAAACCCTCATTGTTATGGCCGCAGCCGAGAGCAATGTCTCTGACCGAAGCCGAGCCGATGGTTACAGTCTCCGTCGCGAAGTCGCCGACGGTGTAGGACCCGTCGCCGTAGGAGACCTCGTAGAGGCAAGTGTTATTCCGGCACTCTGATAAATCCAGCGATTTACATCGAGGGGTTTCACAGGTGAGCGGCGAGTAGGAAGCCGAGGAAGCCGGGTCGAAAATCGGGTCGGCTTGTTGATAGCAATCAGCACAGGGCGCACACTGAATCCAGCTGACGTCGCTGCCGGTGTCGATGACCATGTAAGCTTGACTCGGTGGCTTACCGATTCCAACCCGGGTGAAGTACTCGCCGCTTCCTGACTCGTTCCAGAGACGATAGGACCCTGCATTTCCTCTGCTCCATATATGAACTTGTTTTGGCCATCAGCTGGGTGAAGATCTGATGGGGTAATACGTTTCAAGGCTAGATCTAAACGAGTTAACAAGGATTTGACTCGGGCTGAGTCGCGCACGAATCGATCTAGAGTGAGAGATTTGTAATCCCCATGTGAAGGTTTGTGAAGTGAAGCTCGAGAATGGAGTTGCAGTGTGAGAGAAGATGAAGAAGAAGACTTTAGTTGCTGCTGGTTCAGTGAAGCTCGCTGGGTATTGGAGAAAATTTTCTGGGTATTTTCAATGGAAGAAGCAACATGAAGCACAGTGGTCTTTGAGCTCTGAGGAGTGGTCCGAGAGTGTACCAATGGAGGAGTGAAGAAGAAGAAGAAGAAGAAGAGAAAAAACAGAGAATTCTGAGAGGTAGGCATTGAAATGGGATTGCATGAAGAGAATTGAAGGAGAAGAGTATATATTTATTGAAGGAGAAGGGGACCAATGAGAAGAAACTAAAGCGCGATTCACGTCAAGGTCGCTCTGGCGAGTGTATAAAACAAAGGCAATTAAAGCAAAGGGGGAAAAAAAGAAAGAATGAAGGTTTCATAAGCTTTGCATTGTCTGGTTAATCCCTTCATAGATTCCACAGTCTTTATGGCTCTTGGGAAAGCCGAAAGTGAGGCTTGGCAATTGAGAACTCTAGCTTTATGGGAAGTTGATTAATGAGGGGATTAATAAATTAATCTGCTATTAATGTTATTGGGATAAGCGTGTCTTTGTATGACTATGATGCATTAGACTTGGGAGAGAGATACATATTTTCAATGAAATCTAAGCTTTTGACTAATTAGGCATTGGCTTTTGCTTGACTCTTTTGGACTTAACCCTAATACCACTTCATATAGACTCAATACATATGTTTATTGAGTATGGTATTAAAATTCAACTCGGTTAAACCAGTGAACTAGTCCCTTGAATGATTGGTTAAGAGTTTTGGGCTTATCAAATGGGTTAGATTTTATGTTTTGTTAATTTTCAACATTGTTTTGAATTTTGAAAAAATAGCATTCAATCAAATTTGAGCTTTAGTAACTATATTTTGTTGGATTATACGTAGTTTATATATGAATATTCTATATACTCATAATAATTATGACTTTTTATTTAAATACGATCTCATGTCTTTAATAAAAAGGTAATTGATTTTTTTTTTTGAAAGATTAAGAAAACTACTTAAGTTACATTAAAATATTTATATTTACAGTTACTTTTAAAACGAATTTGTTTGACTTATACATTGATATATAATCTAATGATGTACTCCCTCTGGTCCTTATTATAAGGCACCAACTGCCAACATATTTTGGTCCTTATCATAAGACACCAACTGTCTCTAACTATGAGTTTTCCCATTTTATCCCCATTTTTAATATTCCTCGAATGTGGTGAATTATCATCTACTATATTCTAAACATTTACTTCCAATGGACATATTTCTCTCTCCCCCCAATGGACATTAGATCCCTCCTTGAACCGTGGAGTAACATATTTTCATTGACTTTTTCTATTTTTCATTCTCAATGGACATGTTTTTCTCTCCCCCCAAAATTAACTTTTCATTTCTCTTATGGTTTGTTTTCCAACATGTTTCTCTTCCTCCTCCCCGTATATGGTTTCGACTGTGTCTTACCTTTCATTTTTTTCACTTCTCAGTCATATCTTTCTTTGTATTCGTTTCTCATCTGATTTTTTTTATGGAAAACGGTGAACTTGATGAACGTATTGCTAAATCTCTCCTTGAGAGAAAGAGAGCTTCAAAAAAAAAAATGGAGCTTGGTTACAAAAAATGGAAAGCGCCACTGCCACTGTCAAAAAAATGGTTACAAAAAGAGAGCTTAAAAAAAATGAACGCCACTGCTATTGTCAATATCACTTGAGAGAAAGAGAGCTTCAAAAAAATGGAGTACTCAAAAAATATGAAAGTTTGAAAAAAAACTGTGTAAAAATATGACAGTGGTGCTAATGTTTGTATTGTTTGAAAGAAAGAGAGCTTCCAAAATATGGCACCACAGTGACTATCGTTTGGACTACTAGCTGCTTGTTGTGTAGAAGTTGCTCAAAAAAGGGGTGGGGAGAGAGAAATGAGTAGTGAGAGACACATTGTAAATCTGACAAATAATATTTTCAAATCTACATCATTAAAGTAAAGGTAAAGATGAAAATATTTATCAACTGAACGTAATTTTACTGACTAAATTGTCATTCCTCAATGTAAGAGAAATGTCAGTTGGTACCTTATAATAAGACTAGAGGGAGTATAACATATAATATGATTAAGTAGTTTATTTAACCTCATTAATCGCTCTAAAAAAATCAATTGTCCCTTATATTAAACACAAAAGGGAGTATTATTTTAATTATGAGCAGTGTGATCCCAACTTGACATAAATTAAAAATATTGACCCTTAAATAATTTTCTCAACTGTTTCATTGATTTTGTTTTCAAGATTTTTGACTTTTTTTTTGGTCAAATGATTTTGACTATTAGGTGACTGCCACTGCCACCTGCATAGTCATGGGAAGATGCTGCATAATTGTGGGACTTGCTGCTATCATATCATCATGTGACCCACTCTCAGTGTGATTTTCAGTGTGGTGACTGGTGAGGATGGTCTTCATCATTTTGGTCCCACTTAATCCCTTTAATTATGGGGACAATTCGATCTTTACACATAGATAAAGTGTCCATCTTCAGTTTTATATTTCTTATACACATTCTATACAAGATTTGCTCTATTTATTTATGAGCACCCAGCTATGTGACTTGCACCAAACAAGTAATGAGATCTTTTGGAGCAGACCTTGTAGGGTTTCATTTCCTCATGGATCTTCAAACTGATTGATGTATCAGACTTCAGAATTTCAAATAGTCCGATTTCAGAAACCTGTTTGCCGGCCTGTACACCAACATTTCATTAACAAGTGGGACAACAATAACAAAAGCAAAGCAATTTTTATTTTTAAAAAATACTCTCTGGGATCCTTTTTTACTAAAACAAGGATGCTCTTAATGTACCAAAGAGAGAGAAAAAAAGAAAGAAAGAAAAGGAAATGCTGTTAACTTATTGAACCTTTTTGAAAATGGAAAAAAAAAAAAAGCTTCCAACTTTGCTTATTTCCAAACTCATGCTTTATCAGCATTGATTGTAAGAAATTTCTCTCATGCGGTATATCCGTATATTATTCTCTCAGTTTTTCTTCTCCATCCTGTTAACTATGGCTTTCGGATTGTGTCTAATGTGCCTTACCCTATATTTAGATGGAGAGAAAAGTAAAGGGAAAATAGGAAGAAGGGAATACTAAGAATGAAAACTTCCTAAAATGGTAAAAACATTTACTATTTTTGGGAGTTTTCCCTCCTAATATTCTTTCTTTCCTAATTTTCTCTCCATTTAAACGTAGGGTTAAGCTCCAGGAATGTACTTAGAAAACTATATTTCTTAGTTACATTTTGCAGGGGGACAAGCATTATGTACTGCTGCTGGAGAAAAGTCTCAGGTATCTGAAAGAACAGTAATGCTTTTTTGTACCCCACAAAAAACAACAAAAACATGGAGATTAAATCCTCTAACTTTTCCATATTTGCGCTTCACTATGTGATATTTTGTCCAAATTTGTTGTTTTCTCCTTTAAAAACATATTTTAAACTCAATATGATTTTTTGTTGTCTTTTTGGTCAAGAATTATTTTTCTTAAATGGGTTGATACACCAAGTTTATACGAGAGTTATCAAAAAGTAAAACAAATAGATACATTTCCACAGCAACAGTTGGGACTCATAGGGTGACTAAATTTGAGGTTTGGTATTATGAACACTCATACAAAGGGATATAAAAAAGACTAGCTTATTGGAAAAAAGAATCCTTTCACTTGTCCTCTTGTGGATCAGAAGACTTTGAAAGCATATGTTTTCAATAAAAGCACATTTGTTATGAACACAAGTTTAAAGGAAAAGATCAGTCTGAAGAGACTAGTCTATTAAAAAGAGAATTCTTTAAATTTATCAATCTCAATTTACTTGTGAGGCTCCCCAACGTGAGACTTGTGACAATTAGTATACTTGGCCTATAAGTTTTAATAGATAAATAGTAAAGATGAAACAATAAAAATGCAAGGTTTCTTGCTAAAGTCACTAAGAGAACAATTTTGAGTTTTCATTTCGTTTCTTTTTTCTTTTTTTATTTATAAAATGCTTGCATTGAAGAGTTTGAAACACCTCGGCGAATTAAAGTTTCTTCAAAGCTTGTTTGGATCGGAATACACTGAGGCTGAGTGTTTCATCAAGGGCAGGACAACATATCAATGACCAGAGCCACCCGAGGAGTGAATGTTTCATCAAACTGCAGTAGATGGTTGAGTCCTTGATAATGGTAGGAGTGGTTGCGAAGGATATATTAGTAATATGGACAACCAATGGTTGGGAGGTTTTAGCTGCAAGCTTACAACCATTCCACCTGTGGTTGCTGAGTTGATTGGATTCATTTATTATTATTTTTTTTTTTTGTTACATGAGAAAGACTGAAAGTAAAGGAACTACAAAAGGGGAATAGATCCCAATCTATCGTGAGTAAACTCGGTGTGCAAAAATTCCGGGCACACATCAAAAAACGCAGAGGTTGATATACCCTTCTTTGCCAGGGCATCTGCAACAGTATTAATATCTCTTGGAATAGTCTAAATCACCACATTCCAATTTTGTCTAATAAGTTTCCTTACCTCCCAGAGCAGCAGACTTTCGGTACACTCTTGATCTTTGGCCAGCAATAAAGTCACATCTTGTGCATCGGATTCAACAATAATTTTCCGAAAACCCAAATCCCAGGCTAAACTAAGACCTTTAAAAACAGCCCAAACCTCAGCTTCAAATGGGCTACAGGCACCCAAGAAGTGAAAGAAACCAGCAATCCAGGAGCCCTCAGAATTCCGGATTATAGCACCACACCTTGCACGTTCCTGTGATCTTGTGACAGCACCATCCACGTTAACCTTTAACCAGTCACCAGCAGGAGGGGACCATTTCGTATTCGGGGCTTCACTAGGGAGAATGCAGTATTAAGATTCCTGCAGAATAACAAAACTCCTCCAAGTATGCAGCAGGGTAGTGGATGGATTATAGGGTTTTTGAAAGTCTGCTTCAAAGATAACATTGTTCCGCCAGAGCCATAGCTTCCATAAACCAACTCCCCAAACAAGATTCCAATCACCTTCCTTATGAGAACCAAGATCTCTTTTCAGATTCATCAGACCCCAGTCCTTAAGAGAGGAAGAAAAAACTGATTGATAAAACAGTGGTGAATTAATTGAAGCCACATAGCCTTTGAAAATGAGCAATCTCTAAGGATATGCAAGACCGACTCCAAATCCTCTCCATAAAAGTCACACAAGGAGATATTTGAGACCATCTACTGCGCCAGAGGTTTGTAGGAAGACGATTATGGAAGGCAATCCACATGAAAACCCGAATGCGTTATGCCCCTTCCATTTCCAGATAAGCTTAAATAGCATCTCATACGATCCCTCATCAATGTTCTCTAATAAACTGTAGGCAGCTTTAACAGTGAATTCACCAGAATTCGTACCTCTCCAGACCAACACATCATTTCCAGATTCATCCCTAGGCGGAACTCTTGAAAAAAGTTTCCGGATAATATGATGAGGAAGAATTGAGACAAGCTTGTCATAATCCCATATGCCATTAAGAACCCAATCTGAAACTTTGCTATTAATCTCCGCATTACTCATATTCCTGAGGCAAAAATCTTGCAAGACACCTTTTTGAATCAGCCATGGATCCCCAAAAAACTGAACAAAATGGCCATTCTTAACAGACCATATAGAACCTGACTCAATCAGAGGGCGTTGCTGAACTATGAATTTCCAAAGAAGGTAATCGGTCTTCTTAACATTAAACAGATTG
The DNA here is from genome assembly GCA_025563575.1 of Acacia pycnantha. Lineage (NCBI taxonomy): Eukaryota > Viridiplantae > Streptophyta > Magnoliopsida > Fabales > Fabaceae > Acacia > Acacia pycnantha. Next base: position 214,691 of record JAMWYP010000461.1, read on the forward strand.
CTATCATCTCTAAGCATATATTTTCCTCAAGCACTTCGCCCAAAGACCCTCTGAACCTTTAATTAGTCGCCGTGCAACTTTGGCCCCACAAGCCTTGTTTAGAGAAGTGAGATTTTTTAGGCCAAGCCCACCCTGTTGTTTAGGAAGAACAAGGTGCTGCCAACCAATAGGATGATAACCGTTAATAGACTCTTGGTGCCCCCAGATAAATTGACGTTGGATTCTTTCAACCTCATGACAAATAGTACTTGGAAGTTTAGCAACAGGGGTATAAAGGAATAGCAGTAAGAACAGACCTTGCCAAAGTAATCCTTCCCGCAGTTGAAAGACATTTCGCTTTCCATGTTCACAATTTTGCTCTCACCTTATCAACAATGTAATGGAAAGTCTCAGAAGGCTTCTTCTTCCTGAGAGAGGGAATCCTAGGTATCTACCAATTTCAGCTGAAATGGTCATCCCAGCAATCTGGGCAATACAGTGCTTTTCAGAGTTTGGAACCCTTGGAGAGAAGAAAATGGAGGATTTAGCTTTACTAATTTTCTCCCCTGAAGCCATACAAAATTTATCCAGACAAGAAAGCATACACACTGCTTGAGCCTCTGTCGCTTCACCAAATAGCAACAAATCATCTGCGAACATTAGGTGCGAGATCGCCGGGCCATTTTTAGATACTCTAATCGGCTTCCAGTTGCCAGAATCAACCTCATCGCAAATAAGATGTGATAATTTGTCCATGCAGAGAACGAACAAAAAGGGAGAAATAGGGTCGCCTTGTCAAAGGCCCCTTTTAGCAGAAAAGTATTCGTAGTAGCGCCATTCCATAGAATGTTATAAGAGACCGTTGTAACACAATCCATAATCAAACCAACGAAAGAGGATTCAAAGCCCACCTCCACTAGGACTTGTTGTAAGAAATCCCAACTTATACGGTCATAGGCTTTCTCCAGATCAATCTTCATAGCTAACAATCCTTTCCTACCGCGCGCCTTCTTCATAGTATGCATAATTTCCTGCCCTATGATTATATTGTCGTGAATCTGCCACCCTTTTATAAAACTAGACCGAAAGGGGAGACAATATCATCCATCATGTACCCAAGTCCCGCAAGAATTACCTTCGTGAGACATTTATAGTGTACTGAACATAATGAAATTGGACGGAAGTGACCAACTCCTTCAGGTTTATCCCTTTTAGGAATAAGAGAAATCAGGGTTTTGTTATGCTCGCACAAATCCTGATTCCCAGTAAAAGCAGATTTGACAAAATCACAAATAGCAGGCCCAACAGTTGCCCATTTAGATTGAAAAAAGACCGGGGGAAACCCATCAAGTCCTGGAGCCTTATAAGGCCCTATAGAGAATAAGGCACATTTGATTTCTTCATCAGTAGGTAATTTCCCCAGAGAAAGCCGAGACTCAGTGCCCATTACCTAAAGGAGGCATTAGACAAAACCCGACGGCGGTTACCATCCTCTCGTGCTATAGAGCGACGAAAGTAGTCCACAACCATAGCTTTTAATAAAGCCTCATCCTCTATCCGGACTCTACCTCATCTCTCAACATCGGATTTTATTCTTTCGCCTCCTCATAGATGACTTAAGATGATAGTATTTGGTGTTCCTATCTCCCTTAGTGACCCATTCTGATCATGATTTTTGAAACCATTTAATTTCCTCCCTCTTAGTAAGATCATCAAACTCAAACATAAGTTCTTTTTCTAATCCACATAGATAGCTAGAGATGGGATAATTAGGTGAGTTCTGAATACCCCTGAGTCTAGCCAATAGGATGCGTTTACTCTTTTCAACATAGCCAAACCAATCTTTGTTCCAAGTAATCAGAGCTTCCTTAAACCCATTTAGCGCAGGAACCATATCTAAATCCTTCCGCCAACAGTCATTCAGATCCATCAAAGGATTCATGAGAAAGCCACATGGCTTCAAATCTAAATGGTCTAGGAATAATTACATTAGCGTTGCTCTGCAAAATTAAAAGCAATGGATTATGATCAGAAAAGGAGGTTCAAGGCAATACCTTGATAAAAGCTTCGGTCATACAAGCCAGGAAGCTAGAGTTGCCAAAACCCCGATCAAGACGCTCAAAAAGGCGAGAGGAACCTGCAAGTTTCGGCCCCCTCCAAGTGAATCTTGGACCCCTGGAACCAAGATCAGAGATGCCGCAAGCCGCCGTCCGCTCATTAAACCACTCCATTCTTCTAAAGTTACACCTTATACCCCCAATTCGCTCAGTCGGTAGTAAGATGTCATTAAAATCACCTAATAGAGCCTGTGGTTCGAAATTGCCGTAGCCATAATCTTCAACTTTGCCCAGAGTGCGGACCTTAAGTTCGAATGGGGGACTGCATACACGGCAGTCAACAGGAAGGGGGCTTGACCAGGAACGACACAACGAGCATGAATAAATTGATGATCAATGTTAAGGACAGAGATTTGTACCGAACTACTTCTCCAAAGAAGAATGATACCCCGAACGCCCTCACTGGGGAAAATCCATGGAATCAAATCCCCATTTTAATAAAGGACGGAAGGGACGAGCAGACGAGACTTTTGTTTCTGCCAAAATAATGATGTTGGGCTTGGGCCCATCCCATAATGGTTGTAAATTCCTGAGGAGGGTCCTATTCCCAGCTCCTCTAATATTCCAAAATAATATCTTATCCATTGGAAAACTGATAAGAAAAATTGGACTCCCACAAGGAAAAACCTTAAAGACAATTTTGGGTCTCTGGAACCAGAGACACGTCTACATCACCAAACCTGACTCTGGGTCTATGGGGAGCGGCCCAATACCAGGATCTAAGGGAACTTCTCGCAAGGCATGATTATCATTTGGATCAATAACCATGACTTCTGATCGGGCCTCATGAGGAAACTCCCCAGCGTCATCCTGTGGCCCAATAGTCCCTTCCATCGGATCACCTACCAAATTCTCAGGACCATCTTCCTTCCCGTTATCATATCACCATGTGAGTAAACGTAGTTCCCCGGTCTTAACTTCTCGTGATCTCTTATCTACTCTGTTTCTCGTATTCAAAGAGGGGTTGACACGTGTACCACTGTGGTCCTCCTTACTAGCGTGAGCATCTTTTCCCAGTAACAAACTTGCCTTTTTTGATCTTCTAACGGCGCGCACCGAGTTTGGCAATTGAGATTAGTGCCGCGTCTCCACTATCTGGACCTCAGTGACCTGTACCTTCTCCTTCACACCCCCACTCCTCTGCCCGACTTCCTCCTCTGCCAGAGCGTCAAAGCGTGAGCCACTACCATCTTGCTTTGCTGAAACTTCCTTTGCCTCCTTTGGCTTACGTGACGCCGTATCGTTGCACTGTCCTCCAAATATCTCTCGAGGATGAACGTTCTTCTTCTTTCCGATTAGTAGCTCCTTCCCCATTATGGTGTAGACCACCTGCGGCTGTCCCTCCATTTGTCTCACCCAAGAGCTCTGTTTTTTCTTCAAAGGACAGAGGTCACCGATATGCCCATATGAACCACAATTATAGCACAATAAATGGAGGTTTTCATATTCCAAATAATACTCCTCTCCATCAATACTAAACCCGGACATTAATTGTTTTTGAAGATCCACAAGGACACACACACGAGCATAATGCCCTCTCAGATGACTAGTCAGTATTAATATCAACCTTTATAATGTCTCCGATTCTATCACCAATAATTCTCAATTCTTCACGATCATAAAACTCCAAAAAAAAGAAGGACCACCCTTCACATAACCAGCAACCTTAGAGCCCACCTTAGGCCACTCCTCTTGCACAATACGTGTTCCTGAGCTTGATTCACCGTTCTTGATCTTCTTTGAGCTTCTTCGGAGAAGGTCATCTTCCTCTTTAGAAAGAGGAAGGAGAGAGCAGGGTTCGCGCTAGCCATCGTTTCACCACTTCCTCTTCGTTTCTAGCAGCTACAATTGATTGGATTCATTTATGAGTTGCACCTCATTTATGTTTTGCACCTTCGCTGGTCGAAGGATACCGAAAGTTATCTTATTAACTGATTGTATAGAGGCAATTAATTACCCATGTCTTAGTCCCATTGTGGCTGATCATCCTCTCGGACCAGCTACTAATCATCGCCTTGGTAAGCTATTGTCTCACGCCCATGTTGTGGCAATTCCACTCAGAAGGTAATGAGTTACTCCTACAACATGTCCCTGTACAATGCTCAAGGCTCTAGGTTGAGTAGTAGGAGCAAATGACCGTGTTGAAAGGAAAGGGATGAATCCGTCCTTAGGAATGATTAAATCCTCAAAATGATTGCACACCTAGTATCGAAAGGTTTGAATCAAGATTTCTAGATATATAGGGTAGGGTATTTGTACATTTGATACATAATTTAAATATGGAAATTTTTTCTCAAAAAAAGAAAATATTGAATGAATTGATGGTAAATGATAGTGACACCCATTCAAAGATGTGGTAGATGAAACTAGAATATTTATCAATAGGGATTGACAGGTGATAATGACGTCCATTAGTGTAGCACATTATCTGGCAAAGTACTCACGTAAGATGGTTGGAAATTTTTGTCGCCATGATCACCCTCCTCCATTTATGCAAGAGGAGGCGGATTGATGCTGGTTAGTAGTTTATTATTGTTCTTTTGAGTTTTGTATGTTAAGATATTCAGTTTCTCAATTTTTTTTTTTTAAAAACTCTTGTCTCAGCAGGACTTACCAATTAAGTTGGCTTCTATTTATTTACCGCCACACTAACAAAATGAGATGTTCTTTTTTAAAAACATCGAAGCCGTCCAAGAACTAAAACATGACTCAAGATCACGATGAAGTAAATTATTTGCAAAGATCACTAGATACCTGGGTGTTTGATAGAAGATTTGACTAAAACAGTTGTGGATATTTTGTTTTTTATTGACAAAATTTTATTTATCTTGCCCATTAACATGATGTAAAACTCTTGATGCTCAGATTTAGGGGTCCACAAATTGGGCAATTCCCATGTGAAGTCGACCAATATAATGAACTCCACATGCATTCTAGTTATTTCTCATCACCTTCCTCCACATTTGAAAATGTGGAAATCCTTTTAATCCAAAGGCTAAGGACACAATTGACAATTTTATTTAGTTCACTTATAAGAAGTCTCTATACAATTAAATATATCCATCACTTTAAAAGTTCAAAGCAACATTAGTTGATGCAGAAGATGAGATATTCTTTGCTCAATCACAACAATCCCATAGCTTGATCATAGATTCATAGCAGACCAAGTTTCATACTCAACACATTTTTGTTTCCCTTTTAATATGTATATCCATTGATAGTCCTACACTTCAATTTATACAACATTGATTAGATCCAGTACTGATTAATGTTTGTAACTTTTAGCAGGAGCCACCACTTGCAGGTTCAATCGAACTGAATAGGCCATTGCCTCGTAGTTGCGTGCAGTGTTCTTCAGCATCAGCTTGGGAACAGATAATCACCACCGACAACCCATTGTAGTGAGCTTCTAGCATGATGTTATATGCAACATCATGGTTCATCCCAGGAATAACCTTCATCAGTACTAGAACCACATATTCATGTTTGTTGAAGTCGTCGTTGTGCAGAATCACTCGGTATGGTGGTGCTGTTTTCCTTGATTTCCTGCACATCTTAGAAAATCCCAGGATTAAGAAAAAAA